>CANYCX011889517.1:0-10282 GCA_948193385.1 Breynia disticha f. nivosa | reverse complement strand
AAGGAAATTGGGAGGAAGAAGAAGAGAAGAGAGGAGAGATCGTGAGAGAGAAGGAGAGATGAAGAGAGAGGTGAAGGTGGAAGGAGAGAGAGACACAAAATCAGAAAATGGGGAGGAAAAGAAAGGTTTGTCGTGTGAGTGAGGTGGAGTGGAGGAAAGAAGATTCCTCCAGTCGCCTTGGGTCCATTTCGCTTCATAATTTATTTAAGCGCGACCCAAAATAATTTTCGGATTTCGAAATTCTCGAAATTCTTGCTCTTACTAACATTGTCTTAATCTCCCCGCTATTTATTTCTTATCAAATATTTATTTAAATAAACGCGAAAAATTTATTTAGCCCCTCCAATCATATTAATGTATTTTGTCATCGTTTCCTCTTTCACTATCGACTTAAACATTTCCGATTTTTAATTTATAAAAATTTTGCATTCTTCACCAAATTATTAATTAAAGTAATTCGCAAAAAATTTTCGGGTATTTTTTTCGTATATTATTTTAATATTTAATTAAAATACGATATTTTTACGAAATTTTGGTGTGTTACACGAGGTGCCCAATCTGGGAGGATAGGATCATATGCCAGAGGTTTCAGAACAATCAGTCACTAGCCCCAGCATCACTTCAGGCTTGGGTTTATGTTATATCCGAGGAGATGCGGTGGATGACCCGAATGTTATCTCCCTTACTGTTTATATTTTGGATTTTCCTATTTATATGCTCGTAGACTCTTGTGCATCGTGTTCATTCGTTGAGTATGGCCATGCATTGAAATTTAATGTGGGGACTCTAGATTTTGTTATAGAAGTGTCGATACCGTCTAGGGAGGTGGTGAGAGTGAAAAAGGCGGTTAAATCATGCCCGATTATAATAGGTAACCGTGAATTCCACGCTGATTTGGTGGTGATCCATTTGGAGAATTTTGGGTATGGATTGGCTCTCAAAACATAGAGCCATGGTTGATTGTTTCTCGAAAGAAGTGTCAATTCATATTGAGGGACGAAAGGAAATATTGTTGGTGGGGGATAGAAGAGGAGTACTCTCTTGTCTTATATCTACTGTACAAGTTGTGAGCTTGATGAAAGATGGATGTGAATCATACTTGGCTAGTGTGGTGGATACCACTAGACCCAATGTGGGGGTGTCCAAAGTTCCATGGTATGTGAATATCCTGATGTGTTCCCAGAGGATTTTCCCAGATTACCTCCTAGTCGGGAGGTTGATTTTGAAATTGAAATTGTACCAGGAACAACTCTAATATCGATAACACCCGATCAAATGGTGCCAGCATAATTGAAAGAATTGAAGAAGCAATTGGAGGAATTGCTTGATAAGGGGTTTATTCGACCCAGTATTTCTCCGTGGGAAGCGCTAGTGTTCTTTGTAAAGAAGAAGGATCGTAGTATAAGGCTGTGTATCGACTACCGTCAGTTGAATCAGGTGACAATAAAGAATAAACATCTGTTACCCCAAATTGATGATCTTCTATATTAGTTAAAGGGTGCTATGATCTTTTAAAAAATCGACCTAAGGTCGAGGTACTGGCAGCTGAGGGTAGTGGAAAAGTCACTGCCGAAGACAGTGTTTAGAATCCAATATGGTCACTTTGAGTTTACGGTGATGCCATTTGCGTTGACTAACGCTCCAACCGGATTCATGTCCCTAATGAATAAAAATTTTCAGCCCTATCTAGATAATTTTGTGGTTATCTTTATTGATGACATTTTGATTTATTCCAAGAGCCAAAGAAAGCACGTGGAGCATCTTCAGGTGGTATTACAGATATTGAGGGATAAGCACATGTATGCTAAGTTCTCCAAATGTGAATTCTGGCTGGAAGAGGTTGCATTTCTAGGACATGTCATCTTGAAATACGGCATGTAACCCGATCCCTCAAAGATTAAAGTTATGGAAGATTGGAAAGCTCTAAAGAATGTGACAAAAATACAAGGCCGCTGACCAGTTTATCGGCAATTTATCCAAGATTTTTCCGTTCTTGCAAGGCCGCTGACCAGTTTGCTAAGGAGGAATGCCAAGTTTGAATGGAATGCAAAATGCCAATGCAGTTTTGAGGAGATTAAGAAGAGGTTGACTGAGGTTCCAGTATTGACTCTGCCATCAGAGGAGAAGAGTATGAAGTGTACACTGATGCTTCTGGGATGGGTTTAGAAGGTGTGTTAATGAAAAATGGGAAGGTGATTGCATATACATCGAGACAGTTGAGACCACACGAGCTCAACTATCTAACATATGATTTAGAACTTGAAGCTATCATTCATGCTCTAAAGACTTTGAGGTATTATCTTTACGGAGAAACCTTCAAGAATTTCACGGATCACAAAAGTTTGAAATATGTTACTACCCAAAAGGAGCTGAATCTTAGACAACAGAGGTGGATTGAGCTGCTGAAGGATTATGATTGTTCAATTGAATGTCATCCTGACAAAGCTAATGTAGTGGACGATGCCTTAAGCAGGAAATCACTAGTGAAGGGTCATGTTCTTCCATACAATGTGGAGTCATTATTTGCGATGAGGGAGTTACGACTTGAACTCCCATTGATAGAGGAAAGGTTGTTGGCAGACATATCAGTCAGACCGTTAATCCAAGATCAGATTAAGGAGCGACAAATGGAGGATGATAAGTTAGTAGCTAGAAGGAAGAAGGAGGAACGAGGAAGAGAAACCCCTTATGTGCTTGATGAACAGGGAATTCTCCGTTATGGACAGAGACTTTGTGAGCCGAATTTTTGAGAATTGAAAAAGGAAATTCCTCACGAAGCACACTCCTCTTGATATTTAGTGAACCTGGGCAGTACCAAGATGTACAGAGACTTGAAACAGGTGTATTGGCGGTCGGGAATGAAGAGAGATATTACAGAGTTTGTAGCGAAGTGTTTGAGTTGTCAGCAGATTAAAGCTGAACACTAAGCTCAAGCTGGAAAGCTATATTCTCTAGCTATTCCTAAGTGGAAATTGTAGTGGATAACGATGGATTTTGTGGTTAGATTGCCAGAACATTCCAGAATCACGCCGCAGTGTGGGTAGTTGTGGACGGATTAAAAAATCTGCGCATTTTCTGGTAATTAGACAAGATGATTACTTGGATAAATTGGCAGAGAGGTATGTTGCTGAAGTGGTGAGACTTCATGGAGTGCCGATTTCGATTGTTTCTAATAAGGATCCTCGGTTTACTTAACATTTCTTGGGTAGTTACAGGAAGCTATGGGTACTAGACTGCACTTTAGTATAGCTTTTCATCCTCATACTGGCAGACAATCAGAAAGGACAATACAGACTCTGGAAGACATGATGAGAGCTTATATTCTGGAGTTCAGAGGCAAATGGGATGAGCATTTGCCATTAATAGAGTTTGCGTACTATAACAGTTATCATTCTAACATTGGAATGGCATCGTACAAAGCTTTGTATGGAAGGAAATGTTGAAGTCCAATGTTTTGGGATGTTGAAGGACTGTGACAGATTGAAGGTCACGAGTTGGTGCAGTAGATAGTGGAGAAAGTTCAAGTGATTAAGAAATGTATTTAGGCTGCCTAAGACCGTCAGAAGAGTTACAATGATGAACATCGGTGGGAAATTTCCTATGAAGCGGGTGAGAAAGTGTTCTTGAAGCTATCGCCCTGGAGGGGTGTGTTGCGGTTTGGAAAGAGCGAAAAGTTAAGTCCTAGGTTCATTGGGCCCTATGAAATAATAAAATGGTAGGACCCTCAGCTTATCAGCTAGGATTACCCGATGAACTGTCCAGACTACATGATGTGTTTCACATGAGCATGTTGAGGCGGTATCGATCAGATCCAAGTTACATGATTAAGAAGTCGGACGTGGAAATTTTTGAGGATATGACATACAAGGAGGAACTAGTGGAAATTTTGGATCAGATGGTTCGTAAGCTTAGGAACAAGGAAATTCTGATGGCGAAAGTAAAATGGAGTTTCCATTCCCCAAAAGAGGCCACTTGGGAGGTCAAAGGGGAGATGTGCCGACGTTATCCTCACTTATTTCTTGATCCAGGTACGATTCTAAATTTCGGGGACGAAATTTTGTTAAGGTGGTAGAATTATAGTGTCTTAAAATTTTGATAGTAATTAAAGATTTTAATTAAATATATGAAAATATAAATTGTGAGGAAACTATAATCGAGAAATATTAAAACAAGCAAAAAAGAGGCTACGAAAGGAACAGTGATCCAAGAGCACTCGGGGGCAAAATCGTCCAAATCTTATTCCTATAAACATTGGTTTTTTCCTTTCTCTCTACATCACCAAAATCATGTTCTCTCTCTCCCATATTTTCCTTCTAAAGCTACGAACCCTAATTGTCATCTTTCCTTGTGAAATCATGGTGTTTGAGAGTTCCCAAACCAGGTTGTGGGCAGATATCGGTGAGTTCACTTATGTCAATCTTGTAAATCCCATTTTTGTTCCTAGCCCTAACTTTCCGATGTAATATCTCTTTCGTTTAAGCTTCAATTTGAGAAAATGATAGCTCGTTGGAAAGCTTAATGAGTATACTATCTATTAGTAAACATTGTTTTATGTTAAATCGTGTTTTAGGTGTCCGAAATCGAAGTTAGAAAGCCTAGCTTGAAAAGTGACGAGTTTGGAGTTTTCCGTGACCAGAAGTTTTCCGTGTTTCATTGCTTAGGTAAGTTTGTTTGGCATCACATGTTATTGTTTTCAGTGTCAATTTAATTGGGTATTGTTAATTGAGGGTGATGGAAGCAAAAGTAAGGAAGTGGTTAAGGTTTTGGAAAGGAAAGGTAAGAAGTAGGATGATAACCATAGGTGGGAGCGTAAAAATAGTAAAATTGAACCTAAATTAATTTGTGGAAACATTAATGAAGGTTGGTGGGAAGGAATAAATATGGTGGTTAGGAAAACATATTAGGTAAAGGGAGAAATTATGGAAGGAAAGGGAGATAGAATAATACATTAATAAAGAAATACATATAGTAAAGCATTCTTGTTGATTGATACATTTTTGTGACTGTTAGGTTAATGTTAAATTATGATATTGTATTATAGGAGGACCAAATCACGGTGAGGGTGGTTCACAACCGAGTCGCGATTCTTGCGAGGTAAGTAACACGAATGCAACTATCCTTGTGTGTATAATATTTATGAACAATCTATTTGGTTTGATTGTTGGTTCGGAGTGATTTTGAGTTGGTTGTGAGTACATGATGTTAAACTTGTTGTATGTGTAAAGTTTGGTATGTATGGTGGTACATGAAAAATTCCTTGGATGTGAGTACATATTGCCTGTGTTAGTACGCTGATTGAGGTGTTATTGTGCTGAATATGTATGTACTTGTACAAATGGTTTCAATGTTAAATGATTATGGAATCCTGTGTGATTCATTATGACAGATCGATGATAATGTTACTGTTGGAAGTGGTTGACTATGAGAATATAAATGTTTGAGATTGTATGGTCATTCATGGTTGAATTCGATATTGAACTCTAGAGTATGGTATGTTGGATTGTTTAAGTGCATGATTTGTGACATGGGTTATTTATATAGCTTTTATGAATTTGGGCACTTGGTGAGCATAATTAAATAAAGCCCAGAGGCTCTTCATGAGCAACATTAATGAGGGAGTGGTTATGACACTTAGTGTGCAAATTGTGGTGCTTAGTGCACAATATTATGGGTAGTACATAACAAATGCTACATTAGGCACAGTGGTTAAATATTCAATACACAGACGTTTGTATGAATGTGTCGGGTCAAAACAGGGCGATAATAAGGCCAAAACAGGGCGTAATTGTGGATATCCAACTTTTATAACTAAAACTCCTGGCTGAAAGGCCCGTTTGCAAACATCTAGCTATGGCCAAAATAGGGCGTCAATTAAAGCCGAATTGAAATCACAAGTGACCACATAAGGCTGCATTAGGAATCATGCATTCATATTATTATGCCACATGTATGTTTAATTTGAACTGAACATATGTCAAATTGTTATGTTATATGGAATTTGTGAATGGGATATGAATTATGTTAGTGTAAGCCCTAGCCCAATGCATATGATGTATTGACCTGTGGTATGTGTTTGATAAAATATCCACGACTGTTAATTAAGCACTTGAGGCATCAAGGTTGGGGACCTTGATAGTAGAACCTAGAAGATGTGAGATTAACATTCAAAATATCCCTAGTTGCTTGTTTATATGTGAATAGAAATGAATTAAGACTAGTATGTACTTTGTAGATGATCATGTTCTACGGGTCATAGATATTTGGGATATCTAGCAAAGTGCATAGGTATAATGTAGAGCATTATACTTGGAGAGCAATCATCATTTGCAATATCAAATGTTATCCTTAGAATGGAAATCACTGTGTCTCTTGTTGTGTTTTTTAGTGTACTTTGGCATACGCCTAACGTGGTCGTAAAAGGTTGACAAGTATGGGTATGATTGGGTATGCTACGAATCATGATTGAGAGCAGGAGTGAAGTGAAGGGATTCACCCTCTCAACGAGAGATGATATCATTGGCCGCTTGATAGACAAAATTGGAAAGAGTGTGGCTGCACCCAAATGAAATGATTAAGTCATTTATTCGAACTTATCAATTTTGTTAGAGAGATCAAGAAAAGTGATTTAGCATTAACTAAGGGTGTTAGAGACATTCCTTATGCTAAATCAAGATATCTAGGTCAATGGATTTATTTGAGTTATAGTAGGACTGTTGACACCGCTCATCAGCTATTTAATTTAGGATGATCATAGTGTCTCACTAGAGACCGCCTATGGTTTATGAGTTATTAAACTCATTACCTTTATTAAATAGTCCTACAAATCGCACGCGGATAGAGAAAACCCTAAAATGGTAATTTCAGTATTTCACCTTAGGTAAAAATTTGGTCAGTGGACCGGGTTGGGCATATAGGCCAATTTTGGTAATTGGGCCCAAGATGGATGAGAAATATTTCTTACATAAATTTAAGACAAAGATTGTTTAGTAAATATGATGTCTTAAATAAGAAATAAAAGGAGAGAGAGAATTAAGGAGGATTGTCTTAAGCTAAGACAAGACATGTCTTAATTAAGACATAAGGATACTGTGAGATAATTTAAAAGATTCAATCTTTTAATTATCTTCACATATGTACACGGCAATAGATGTTTAAAATTGAAAAGATTTTGTTTTTGAAATGAAACTTAAGAAGTCATAAAAGGATTAGGAGTGTTAAGTTTTTTACCCTAGCCAAACTCTTTTCTTTAAAAGGCTTTATGAAAGAGAAAATGACCTAGTTTTGCCATAAGTGTGTCGTCCCTCCTTTCCTCCTCCAAGGCCGTGACTCTCAAGCAAAATACACAAGAAAATTTAGGTTTTCTTAGACAAGAGAAGTGAGGAAACACAGGCTGGTCATTTGTTGATCAATGTGTGCCTTCAATCTCACAAGAACTCATCCAAAATTGACCAAAAAAGGTGGTCACCTTAGTGTATTCTAAGGTGGTAGAGATTTGAAATTTTCCCTAAACAAATCGGCCAATAAAGGAGCTGGCAAATGTATGATCTTTACTATAAAGTTTTGATTTTTACAACCTAGTCCTAAACCGATTTTATGGCATGTATTAATGGCTGATTTTATGTTGATCTTGGATTGTTTTTGTGTGTTCTTGATGTGTTTTTCTGCTGCCAAAAGTTTTGAAACACATAGGAAACCCAACAAATTGAATGTTCATTTGGCGTGAAATGGTACATGTGGTATGATTTAGTATGTCTTGTGGTTAATTAGGAAAAAGTTGAGTGTAGATAATAAGGTGAATTGTGATGAAGAAGTGTTTATAAGATGAATTAAATCAGTTTGATTGTGTGTGATGATAGGTTTTAGCATTTAGAATGGTTCTTGCAAATGCGTAGTGGTGTTTTGTGATTTTACCAGGGAATCTGCGATCCACACGGTGTGGCAGCAGAGTACGCGCGTTCACCACTATCACGCATACTTTCCAAGCGACCACGCATTTGTCTATACCAATACTACGTACAGTGGTAGCGATAGCGCGTACGCCTATACTACAGCGCATAGTCAAGGATGAGTCCGTGTGGATCTCTGAGTTCCGCATAGTTGGTTTAGGTTTATACCTTATTTTCAAATGATTGAGTATATATGTAACATTGTGATTTATGGATAGTATAACATGATGTTAATTGAGATTTTCCTTACATTATGAATTGATTTGAATTTGGATGAATGAATTATGGATGGTTGTCCATTTCGGTAAGTGTTGCTTATTGAGTCTCGCCGCCTGCCGTGTGGGCAGGGACTTGAGGGGACACTTTGGACATGGAGGTGTATAGCTTGTTGGTGTCGACTCAGATTAAATAGATTGAAGAACTAAGGTGGGCTGTGCATTAGGGTTTTTGCTTACATGTTATCTAAACTTTTGTATTTGAAACTTTTAGTGCAAACATTTATTTTGTATGGTTATGCCTAAAATCGATTCTATTCGGTTTCTTTCCCTATATAACCCTAATAAACTTTGTAAACTTTGTAAATTATTATTTAGCAATGAAAGGTAATTATGTATATATCATACGTATACTTGAATGTGTGTGGTAACAAATTCGTTATTGAATTTGAAAACTTCTATTTTGACAAACGCATGAAATCCAAATTTGAATATCACCTCGAGGGAATTAATATATCAATATAGGTTGGTAGTCGAATTTAGGGGTCACACCACTATTGCCATCCGATACGGAGCTATCGAGACTGTTGCTGCCCCCAACACCGTCTCAATCTCAAAATCGACCTCTCTTAATGGCGGTTAACACAGTAACTCATCTAGGAATACCTCTGGATACTCTCTCACTATCTCCACATCCCCAACTCTTAAATTTGTCTGATCCAAGTCTGTCGCACATGCCAGATAAGCCTTACGCCCATCACTTATTAATCTTGCAGCTATCGCTGCATAAACCAAATAGGAAGGTATAACCCCCTGCTCACCTACAAGCAACACCCTCTTCTCGCCATCAACTTCCACCCCCACTTCCTTCACATAACAATCCATTACGGCTTTGTTTCTGGACAACTAGTCCATGCCCAAAATCACTCCAAAGTCTGCCATCCTCAACACTATCAACTCTGTAATATAGCTCAACTCCCTAATCTTTAACTCACAATTCTTTAGTACCTTATCTACCATCACTATACCTCAAACTAGCATCGATACAGGTACTACCTACCCCAAAGACTCTACACTACACCCAAGCTGCTCTACGACTAACTCACTCACAAAGGAACATGTAGATCCAGGATCAGTCAACACCAAAGTATCAAATGCATAAATGGATATTATACCTGTGATCACATCAGGATTGGCTTCCATCTCATCACGTGTCATAGTATAAACACGTGCTTAAGATGAAGTTGTAGGCTGAGAAGATCCTCTGCCCATCGAGGTGGTGCTTGAAGTCCTACCACATCTGTCTCTGCCTCTACTAGTAATAGGGGCTCCTCTGTTATCACCCATGCTGCTCTGCTCTAGAGCAGCTCTCCTCTTATTTATCAGCTTCTGGTAGCAATGTTCGATCTGGTGTCCCAGCTTGTTGCAGTAAAAACAGAGCTGGAGAGTGTCCCCACCATTGTAACCTCCAAAAACTTACTATCCCGAAGTAGGGGTCTATAATCGTGGCTTCCCTACTCCCGAACCTACCCCTCTGACAACTGCCTCCTCGACTAGTGCTTTTAGAAGGGTTAAGTCGGTCTTCTTCTTACCTCAAGTGGTGCTAGAACCACCAGATACCTTGTGTTTCTTCCCCTCTCTCCGGCCCTCCTCAGCCAAGAGCTCTTCGGCTCTAAGTGCTGTCTCCAAAAGAATCTTGTAAGAAGGTGGCTTCATAGCAATGCGGTTCGGATATTAAACCTAAACCCCCTCTCAAACCTGTCCCTCGGCTAGACATTAGTGGCCACATCCTTTGGAGCATAACTAGAGAGTCTGATAAACTGAGCCTCATACTAAGTGGTCATCTCCCTCTTCTTCAACTCTAGGAACTTTATCTTCTTCCTGTTGCGATAAAGTGGAGGGGTATATTTCTTAGCAAAGTCCCTCTGAAAATCACCCCAAGTAAGTGTAGAGGGTTATCCTGACTCCCAGGAATGGCCTCCCACCAATCCCATGCTCATTTCTCTTACAGTGACGTAGTGTACCTCAACCTTCTGAAAATCACCCCAATCTTTGGTGTGCATCTCATCCGGCTAAGGATCCGCTCAATGTGTTTAAGCCAGTCCTCTTCCTCAGCAGCAT
>CANYCX011889180.1:0-11716 GCA_948193385.1 Breynia disticha f. nivosa | reverse complement strand
GAATAGGCTAAGTTGAAGCTGTCTCCAACCTTGAACCACTCGAGGAAACAAGGAGGCATTAGCATAGCATTTGCATGCAAGAATTGAATGAACAAGATTGAAGTGTATCAATTACTTTGTGTATATTTTAATAGATAATATTATTATATCAATTATTTTCATATATATGTAATTTTTTAAAATATATATGATTTATTATTTAAATAGTATTCATTCAATTTATATATATCTGAATATAATTTGAACACGTCGGATGGTAATAGTAATTTAATGGAATTATCCATTCAAGACAGTCAAGTGGATCTCTCATATATAATTTCCTATTTAATACAAATTTGTGAATCATATGAAAGCAACTCATTTGGTCGTCGGGACATCTCTTTTTCAATAGTAAACACCAATTTGGTATTATTCAATCTTCACTTTTTTTGTCGGACTTAGACATGTTTGATTCCTCATTTGTATCTATTCATTAATGATCAATTATTCAATCTCGAGTTCGAGTTCTGAGTACGCAGCTCCGTTAAAATTTGGTTGGGAGAGTTTTGCCGCCTTTGTGACCCTGCCCGGTTCGAACGAGGATTAGTCTGGGTGCTCAAGATACCTCGTGATTGAGACAAAAAGAATTATAGATGATCAATTAAGACTGTACGTTCAAAGCTTCCATTATTTTTTATAGCTTCAATCTCCGTTTAAAAATCGAGTTTAAAATTTGTTTATCAACGCATTCTTCCTTCAAATTACTGTGATTTTTTTTCCAGGATAATTAAGATGGTTAAGATTTATGAGTCCAGAGCAAACATATTTTGCACCAGTTTTTAAATGTGTTTTTTACAGTATTTTTTATATGCAACTTGCATAAATATACCATAAAAATTGTAATCAAGTTAATGGAGCTTTCGTCGAGTTAATCGGCAGAATTTGACGTTGTAATTGATAATGGCTACAAAAAACAGACAACAGTTATAGAAAATGTTGTTTATTATATGCCAAAACAAGAAATTTACTCATACAGGCCGACGAGATAAACTTTAAAATGTGCACTTTTCGATGGTATCATCATGTCGAATTTTTAAGAGACGGAGGGAGTATCTTGTTTCTTAACAAGATTGAAATAAGCTCCGAAATGTCCAATTGCTAAAAGCTGAGAATGTGATCCTTGTTCTTCAACCTTTCCATTTTTAATGACAGCAATGGTGTCGGATTTCTGTATTGTTGACAGTCTGTGAGCCACAACTACGCATGTTATACCTACCATCATCTTCTCAAGTGCTTCTTGGACTAGATTTTCTGACACACTGTCCAGCGCGCTGGTTGCCTCGTCCAACAGGAGGATTTTCGGGTTCTTCAGGATCGCACGAGCCAATGCAATTCTTTGTTTCTGCCCTCCTGAGAGCTGCACTCCTCTTTCGCCACAGTATGTGTCGTATCCATCTTTCATTGAACTGCATTGAAATAAAACGAGCGTAAATGAAAGAAAATGATTCGGATTTTAGTTTTTGGCAGTCTTACCTTATGAATTCATGAGCGTTTGCCAGTGTTGCAGCTTTTCTTATTTCGGATTCTGTGGCTTCCTCGTTGCCATAGGCGATATTGTAACGTATGGTTCCTGCAAAAATTGTTGGTTCTTGACTTACCAATGCAATGTGTGATCTCAACTTCCTCAAATTGTAGTCCTTAATGTTACTTCCGTCGATTAGTACAGATCCTTTTTGCGGATCGTAGAATCTTTCTATTAGTCCGATTATGGTAGATTTTCCTGAACCACTTGGTCCTACGAGTGCAACTGTTTTTCCTGATTCTATTTGAAGTGTCAAGCCTTTGAAGATCATCTGGTCCGGCCTTGCTGGATAAGAGAAGAATATATTGTTTAGTTCAATGCTACCTTTGCTTGTCCTTTTAACTTTGATTCCTGAAGAGTCATCAGGATCAATCTCGCTTTTCCTGTCCAGAATTTCGAAAACTGATCTGATAGCGTTACTGCTTTTCGCTAAATCAGAACTCATACTTCCAGCATCTGCAATGCTTTTACCAGTGCCCATCAAGAGGAAGAAAACTTGAAAAAGTTGCTTGGATGTTATTAGTCCCTGGTTCATTAGCTTTCCTCCATACCAGTAAGTCAAAGCTACAGAGGCTGCTGTGAGAAATTGGGAGCTGAACAATCCAAAACCTGAAAGCCATGACTGTTTTATGGTTTCCTTTTTGGGACCTTTCATTGACTCTTCAAAGAAACGTTGAATCCTCCTTTGAGAAGAAAATGCGGTGATAATCCTGTGATTAATAATAGCTTCACTTGCTAGTTGGCTTCCTTCTGTTTGAGCTTTTCGAGCTTTCTCTGACATGCTTTTCATCAAGACACTTTTGGAATAGAAGCTTCCTATGATTAATGGCTGGATGGCAAGCATTACAAGGGCTAATCTCAACGAGACAAATAAACTAACCACAAAGGCAATGGAGGCACTGAAGAAAACCTGAACCAGTAATGAGATACGATCAGCAACCAAGGATTTAACCAAGTAGGCTTCAGTGGCTAGCCTAGCACATATGGCTGCACTTGTATTCTCCTCTTTGTCAAACCATCCAATCTCAAAGGTAAACATCTTTTGAAGCATTTTTTCTCGAACCCTTTTGCTTAAAGTCTCTCCCATTATAGCAAAATTGTAATGCTGAAAAAGATTAGCTACGAAACTGAAAGCTGCTATGCCGATAAATAAGAAGCAGTATTTTCTGGACTCTGATTTGATTCTGGAATCACTTCCCAGAAAGTAAACTGAGATTATAGATCCCAGGCAGTACGCATGAACTGGTTGAATAGCTCCAAATCCTGCTGCTCCAAGACACCCAAGCAAAGCTTGCTTCCATTCAGGTGCATTCATTCTCAGAAGACGCCATTGTGAATAGGAAGAATGGCTATGTTTTTTAAGGTTTCCTTCACCTTTGTAATAAGGAGACTTTATTTCAACGGAATTTGGAACGCTGATGGAAAAAATTGGGGTAAATGGCATGGCTGGACTGTTTGTATAACTTGTTATTATACTGATAGGTGTCTGGGGCTGGCCACCGCTACTTATGTTGTGGTTTCTGTACACAGCTGGATAATATGGAGAGTCTGAAACATCATTTTCCATTGTTGATTGCTGCAGTTGCTGCATTTTGCTATAAACTCCACCTTCTCCGTTGTTCAGTTGCGTTAGTTCATCATGAGAACCTGATTCAATCACCCTCCCTGATTGAAGAACTACTATCAAATCAGCCTTTCGTATCGTCGATAGGCGATGAGCAATGGTAATCGTTGTCCTTCCTTTTGAAGCTTTATCCAGCGCGTCTTGCACTAATCTTTCTGATTCTGTATCGAGTGCACTCGTAGCTTCGTCTAGCAAAAGGATCTTTGGATCTCGAATTAAAGCCCTTGCTATGGCAATCCTTTGCTTTTGCCCACCTGAAAGTTGCACTCCTAATTGCCCAACCTGAGAAATATGTGATGATTTAGCAAGTTAAACTAGTTTGCTAATATGATTATATCAGAAGGCAAACATTTAAGCTTACTTGAGTGTCATAACCATCAGGCAATTTACTGATGTAGTCATGTGCATTTGCTGCCTTAGCTGCACTTATAACAAGTTCCATGGTAGCTCCTTCATTACCAAACAGAATATTCTCTTTAATGGATGTTGCAAACAGAACTGGTTCTTGATTTACCAGTCCCATCTGTGATCTCAACCATTGCAGCTGAAGTTTCTTTATTTTATGGCCATCAAGAAGAATGGTTCCTCGAACAGGATCATAAAATCTTTCAAGCAAGGAAATAACTGTTGACTTCCCTGAACCACTGCCTCCAACAAGACCTATTGTCTTACCAGCTGGTACTCTAAGACTGAATCCTTCAAGAATTGGAGTGTCTGGACGTGATGGATAGTTGAAATCAATCTCCTTAAACTCAATATCTCCTCTCACATATGGCAGAATTTTGCCCTTCTTATTTTCAGAGTCTATTACTGGAATTTGATCGATCATATCATGAATTCGGACGGCAGTTATTTTCGCCTCTGTTATAAAAGAAAGATTTGGAAGTGCGTTCATTATGGACCTGAGGATACAAAAGAGGGGTTAAGACATAAACAGAATGGCATGTATCAGAGTGATTGAACTATGGAGAGTTTGTCAGAATGAGATATAGATGATAAGAGCAGAATAACAAACTCACACTCCTCCCAGGATGAGAAGTGCTCCTGATATAAAAACAGCTCCGCCGCTTTCTCCTCTTTCGGTAACAAGGACGCTGCCAACCCAAGCCGAAAATCCCCACGCCGCGAAAATCATTCCCATGCTTCCTATCAACAATCCTTTGGTAAATCCTTGCTTTATTCCAAGCTGCATACATTTCTGAAGAGCACTGCTGAAGCTTTCCAGCATTTGATTCTCTCCGACATACGAATAGACAGTTCGAACTGATGAGATCGATTGCTCAGCTACCCCTCCGGCTACTGAATAGCTTTCTTTTATCTTTGCTCCTATGTTCATTAGCAACTTTCCAAAACCTACTCCAGGAATTATGAACATGATAGAGAATGGCACAGTAGCTAGTGCTAGTCGCCAAGAAAGCGAAAACGAAACTAATATGCTAAAGAAGAAAGATGAGAGGTGAGCCATGCAGTTGGGAATCTGCAGCAAAACAAAAAATGTTAATACCATTGAATGTTGCTTAAGACTCAGAGATGTTAGGAGCTGTTTTTAAACCTTATCAGCAATCGTGTCTTGGATTTTATGTGCATCAGAAGAGATGGTAGAGATGACTTCAAAGGTGGTATTGGAAGAGGATTGTTTCTCAAAAAAACCAACTTCTTTCCTCAGGACAGATTTCAGGTACTCCATTCTCATCCGAGACGTCTGTCTCTCAGCTGTTCTTGTCCAACATATTCCCTCTGCATAACCATCATAAATTCAAGCTTTCTTAAACTGAAACTCTAAGCATTCTGCACATATTTTTCATGAATTGTTTTGAATCTTGTTGTAGGCAGGACAAACGTACCTAAAAACCCAGAGGTTCCAACAATCATGGCAACAAACAGCAGCCTCAACGAGTACTGCAACAAAACATTGGAAGCATCACGATATTTCAAGAATCAGGAACAAGCCTAAAACGAAACAACGCAACAAGAAAATCTAAAATTTGTTTACCTTGTCAACAGTTTCAATAGAGAGAGACGAATCATCAGAAGTTCCATACTTATTGACAACATCTCTGAGAGTAAACATTATAAGTGGTGTAAGCAACCCATCTCCAACACATCCCAAAGTTCCAAAAACCATAAGCAATTTGTCAAACCAATCAGCATAACGAAACAGGCTGCCTTTAGAAGCCATAGTATGAACAGAAGTGAAGATCTTGAAACACTAACTGAAATGGATATTCCAAGTGAACTGCAGTCTATATAAGCAATGGAACAGACAAGTTATACTCCAGATTGAGCCGGCGTTTTGTTGGATACTAATGTCAGATTAATATGTTGCTTTTAAGAACTTGAACACAAACTGTGGCCCAGGTAGTGTCATATTCAAATATCTTTTTATCTCCCATCAATTTTAGGATCTTTTATACAGTTCTTGTTGAACAAATAAATTAGGATGTATGTGTGAACAATTTCTTAATCAAATACATAAAATATTACCAAATTTTGAGTTTTTTATTCTTTTGGGATTTCATTTTTTCAGGAATTAGTCAATTTAAAAAAAAAATGTTTATCATTTCAGCAAGAATACATAAATACTTATAATAGCAAATCAGACACGGAAGCAATAGGAGGCGGGAGGGACGGTTGCCCCTCTTATTGATTTCTTTCTATATTGTGCTATCTTCTTCTGTAATACTCTCCCTTTGTCATCGTCATTGAGTAATAAGGAGTGATCGAACTCAAAAATTTTTAGTTTAAATATCGTCGTATCTAAATAAAATTATAAATGTAAAGGTAATATATTAATTTAAATTGTTCAATAGAAATTATTAAATTTCAATATAATTACATTAAATTTTATAAAATCAATTAAAATCTAAAAATTAATATTTACATAGATGAAATTCGAAAGTTAATATTAAAAAATATATATATTGGACGACCGTAAAGTGACTAAACTATGCAGCCAAGCAAACGCAGGATGAGTGTTACAAACGACAAGTCGTATAATAGAGGGCATGATGATATGCATCACGCGTACCGTAGGGTGCATTAACGGAAGCGAAAATTACAATTTGAACCTTTGGCTTCTAAAAACCATTCCCAAATCCATTGGCAATTACAGAGAAAACGCAGAGATGGTGAAAGTAGCAACATACTTTGGGCTGTCATTCGCAGCATTCTTATTCTGGCAAACAATGGACAAAGTTCACGTCTATATCGCTCTTCATCAAGACGAGAAGGTTCGAAACCCTAGAATTTCAATTCAGATCTCTTGTTTATTTATCTATTTATATCTGATGAATGCGTTTGCGATTGAATCGTAGAGAGAGCGACTGGAGAGAGAAGCGCAGATTAGGAGAATGAGAGAAGAGATTATTCAACAAGCTAAGGGGGAGTGAAAAAAATGAGGTCGAAATCTGATAATTTTTGTATTGATTCGAAATTGTACGTGGAAGAAATCCGTTGCTTCTGTTTGATACTGGTTTTTGGAGCTGAATAACGGCATTGTGTATGCACATTCGTAACTTGAGAAATTGTAATTGAAATTATGATGTTGCTTAACTTAGCTGTTGGATTTGGATGTTTTACTTGTGTTTGTGTGTAATTATGATGTTTCATGTTGCAAATTTGGATGTTTTACTTGTGTTTGTGTGTGCATCTTGAATGCGCGTCAACCATTGATAGATCGAAAATTGCGATGTGAGTTCACAGGTTCAAGTTGAGTTTCAGTGTGTTATCGATTCACGATAGCAGAGCGTATTAGTAGATCGTATAGTCAGTCCATTCTAAAGCCGGTTTGTTTATTTACCATTACTGCAGAGTTCAATTTATGTAAATGATTTCAGATTTCAGCATTGTGTTAGTTTTGAGATGCGAGAATGTAGTGCTACTGTTGAAATTTCTAGTTTGTCATAGATTATCGGAGCTGCACTTAATTGATCTTCGTTATTGCTTCATAGAGTTGTTTACTCCAATTTGAGTTATGCTGTTATCAAATGTGAGCATCAATTTGTGCATGAGTATGTTCCTTATTCTTGTAAATTTTGAAATCTGCAACGAGGTATTTATTGTTTGTAAATTGCTTCCCTTAAATGTGCTTGAATGTCTATTATGCCACAGAAAAATTTTGGGTAAGACATGATTACGTGAGAATGGTAAAAACACAGTTTTGAATTAGTTGGTAAAATGATTTTTTGTAACATTACGTAAAATTCAAAAAATGTTTTTTTAACTGTACATAAAATTCAACTCTGTGATACATAATTTAACTTTGTTCTCACCGTTCTCACAAAATCATGTTTTCATCCAAGAAGACCCCTTTATCTCTGTATCTTCTCTATTATCAGGAAAACGTTTGATGTCTGAAGATAGGGGGCTTAAATGCGAATTTTCAGACAATTCTTGTGTATATTTTGTGTTTGGTACTGTCATACGTTTTCATCATCTTCCGAGTTCTATTTTATTTTTTTGTTGTTTCAAATTTCAATCCAAGCTAGTAGGTACAGCCATGGAAGCATAAGACCAAATGCTTGGAGATGACAATGTTCAGTATAGCTTCAAGCAAAAGATTGGCAAAGTTTGTGTGCGGAGAAGTCTTTAACGTCCTCTTCTGACTGAAAACATCATCATTGCTTGAGAGATTATTTTCAGTTTCGACAGTATTCACTTTTTGACGAAATGGTTTGGCTGATTTTGAGCTACATTCTTCACACACTTGCTCATCATCGTGTTCCGACATAACCACTTCGTCCTCTTCTGCAGATTTGTTCAGTATGGAATGAGCTTGGCGTGAGCATAAGGAAGCTCAATTGTTCCAAACTCACCGCTTTAAATACACAGACTAGTTCCAGAAAACATCAAATAGTTACCTCTTGAGAGAGCTTTTTTGCTAAAGCTACGGTTGACAATTTCTTACTCGATAATATGACTTGTGAGGATTCGATTATGATGCGATACGATTAGCGCGGATTCAGTTTCTGTAATATTTATGTCATAAGCATGACACAATTACGATTTGCCTAATCTAAATTGAGAGATTGCTTGTACTGCTACACAAACTCGGCATTCATCATATCAGCTGATGTAGAAGACGACAGCTTTAGCCACATTAATGACCTTTTAATCTTAATTTTCGGCTAAAGCTCTGGAATGCTATGAGCTCATCCTTTCTCTTGGAGCAAATATAAGAGTAGCATGTCTGCATTGCTCGAGCACCAAACATCCTAATTAGTTTAGGATATAATTCCCCTTTTCTGTCTTTAATCTACTGCTATGGATACAAGAAAGGCCATCCTGATTGTGTTTTCACTGTTTCTGGTTTTCATTCTGGCTGAAAGCATTGATTACCGCGAAGAGGACTTGGCTTCTGAGCACAGTTTGTGGGACTTGTACGAGAGATGGAGAAGCCACCACACGGTTTCCCGCAGCCTCACCGAGAAACAACGACGATTCAATGTGTTCAAGGCGAATTTAGACCATATTCACAAGGTGAACCAGATGGACAAGCCTTACAAACTGAAGCTGAACAGCTTTGCTGATATGACCAACCATGAGTTCATGAAGCATTATGGAGGTTCCAAGGTCAGCCATTACAGGATGCTTCATGGTCCTCGCCAAACTACTGAATTCACACATAAGAAAACTGTGAATGTTCCTTCGTCTGTTGACTGGAGGAAGCATGGAGCTGTCACTGGAATCAAAGACCAAGGCAAATGTGGTAACTATCATATATCTGTAAAAGAAAATAACAGGATCATGCTTATGTTGCTCGTGTTCTTATGAAGTATTTTGTCTGTGAATTGTCGATGTTACGCAGGTAGTTGTTGGGCATTTTCAAGTGTAGCGGCGGTGGAAGGCATAAACAAGATCAAAACAGGAGAGTTGCTCTCATTATCGGAGCAAGAGCTTGTTGATTGCAACAGAGATAACAGTGGTTGTGATGGAGGACTAATGGAACGAGCTTTCAAGTTCATTAAAAAAATTGGTGGACTTACAACAGAGAACAACTATCCTTACTTTGCTAAAGATGAAACTTGTGATTCATCTAAGGTGTGATGATCATAATTCAGCTTCCAATCTTCTTCTCATATATGTTTATTCAATTTGATTTCAAATATTTAACAAGTATTGCTGCAGTTGAATGCTCCAGAAGTGACTATCGATGGCTACGAAATGGTTCCAGCAAACGACGAGCACAATCTAATGCAGGCCGTCGCAAACCAGCCAATCGCGATTGCCATTGATGCCGGTGGAAAGGATATGCAGTTCTACTCAGAGGCAAGTCTTTCTTCTTAACTAATCAAGTAAAACTACTAATAAACATAGACTAAACAAGGGCTTGGGTGATTCCAGGGAGTTTTCACAGGGGAGTGTGGCACAGAGCTGAATCATGGAGTGGCACTTGTGGGATATGGAGCAACTCAGGATGGTACAAAGTACTGGATAGTGAAGAATTCATGGGGAACTGAGTGGGGAGAGAAAGGTTTCATAAGAATGGAACGTGGGATTGAAGCTGAAGAAGGAAAATGTGGTCTAACTTTGGAGGCATCATACCCTATCAAGCACTCTGAGAACAAGAAAGCTGCAGCCTCAACTTCCAAAGATGAGCTCTAAATTCATCACTGCCCATATATATCTGTTGGCAAAACCAATAAAAGAGATAGGAAACTATAATATATGTATTTCCATGTCAGTTGTATTTTCTTCAGTTTATATTTGTCATCTACTTGTGCATTGTAATGGTTTAGCTTTGAATGGTCTTTAAAATATTATGAAGTTTCTTTTAATAAGTTTTTTTTTCTCTTGAATATGAATGTACAGAGGCAAGCAAAACCCTAGATGGAATCAAACCAACTCTTTTCTGATTCTCCTAGACCCATGAAGTGGCAATGCATAAGTAGAACTAACATAGCACAAAATTTGTAACTTCTCATAGATAAGAGTGAAGGAAACGACCGTCCCTCTTATCATAGTTATTTTTATTGTTTTATCTACATTCTCAAAACATATCGATAAATCGCGTTAATATCGTTTCAAATTATGTTAAACTTCAACGAATCAATCCATTTATATTATATCCAAACTCAGCCTATTTATTTTTATATCGATTTAGGTCTTATTATCATATAGTGCCAATTTTTATAAGGTCTATCGATACCAAGAGTGGTAGAAACTCGTGATTATCCGCAATGCCATGGGAAGAATGAAGTGGTGAGGTGTGAGAACCCCAAGTGACTAGGCAGCAGTAGGAGATTGCGACAGAAGAGCCCCTCCCTGCCATGCCTGAGGGCTGCTTCCTCCATCAAGAAGCATTAAATTGGGGACTGAAACTATGAGCAGAAGGTGAAAGCAACGTTAGTATGGATCGAAAAAGAGGAGATGATGCTAACTCCACATAAACGACAAACCCAACCACAGAACGACAATCTACATTTTTTTGGTTAAAAATCTTTAGGAAAAGGACCGGGTTAAGCCACGAACCAAAGACAAAGAGTCTGAAAGAGAGTTGACAAACCCGCTATAGAGCCAGGGACCCCTTTTACCGCTGAACCCACGACCGAATGATAGAACGACAATCTACATAATAGGAGTGAATATTACGATGCTACTACGCCTTTAGACTCTGTCTGTGTGTGTCTGCAGCGCTGCGTCTGCTCAATTGGGACGGAACAAGGTCAAACACACTGCTACTGCCACGTGTGAAATTTTGCTTACCTGGGTAGATTGCTATTTTTACATGTCCACGTGGCTTCCTTTTCAGAATAAAATCATTTTTACCCATAAAAAGTTATATAATATTTTTCAGCCATCTCCAACCAATTATTCTAAAATATCTAATTTATTTTAAAAAAATACAATAATTACAGTATCTACAATATTTAGCTCCAACCAATTTTATTCTATTTTAAAAATTAAAAAAAATTTCCAAACATGTTTATCTGTTATATTTTTTATTATAAATTTATTAATCAATTAAACCGATTAATTACTATAATTAAATCGATTAAATATTTAATTTATTAAAAATATTAATTGAAAATCAAATTATTGAAAACGAACATCTCTATAAATACATAATACATTACATGGAGCATGATAAATTTTCCTCTCTAATTATTTTATATCGACATATGAACTATTAAAATCAAGCATCTCTATTTTTTATTTATCACATTATAATTAATCAATAAATTTATTAAATTAATAATAATATTTAAACAAAATAATTAATATTTAAATTTAAAAAAAAAAAAGAAACTCCATGAAGTCCTTTAAATTTGAAGGAGCTATTGAGTGCGTACGAGCTCAACAACTCGTGCAAATATCTCCACCCACATCATATTTAGCGTGCGTTGCGGATAATCTTATTGAGATCATTTTTACAAAAAAGAAAATCACCTCAAAATCCTATTAAGATTTCCATTATTATTCAAATTGCTATTTTTTTTAAAAAATCTCACATTTCAAATAAACGATCCAAATGCAATTTTTAAAAAATAACGAACAAAATTCAATGTTAAAAATGCGTCAATGCTACAAGA
>CANYCX011888922.1:0-13904 GCA_948193385.1 Breynia disticha f. nivosa | reverse complement strand
AAAGAAAAATATGTAATCCAAAAATTAAGTTAAAAATTTAAAGAATATAAAATAAACGAGTAAGCACAATACTTCTCTTTTATCTCTTGTGTCAACCCGTCTGTTCGATCCCCCGCAACGTCGATTGGAAGAGAAATGAACCTTAACCCCCAACTCCTTCCCGAACCGGATTAGTCTCGGCCCAGTGGGTCGAGGATACCGGGGCTTGACCAAAAAAAAAAAGAGGAAGGCAGCCCCTACGGACGGACTTAAGGGGGGTTGATGGGAGCAGATGGGTTCCGTCAGTTCAATTATAAATAGTACCTCTACGGACTAACAATAAATCTGTCAATTATAAATTATACTCATTAATTCGTCGAGCTCGATGTTCCTACTGCAATTTTCGGCTCTGGTGGCCCGCTACAAATCCGTGAATGATAATATATAGCTTTCTGAAGACATGCATGCAAAGCAGTGAAAACTAAAGTTTGACTCAGCAAGAGTCTGCAAAGTTTGAATCCTGCCATCTCTAGCTATAACTCCATAAGAGGTGTCCCAAGCTCTATTAATGGAACCAAAAAAACTAGTTTACGATTTAAAAAACTAAGACAAACTTACAGGGATCCGTACAAAGTGATGTGTCCCACATTCTCTGGCGATTAAACAACTATGACAAGAGTGTGTGTATATGGAGTAGAAGCACATGCACTTTCTGCACTTACAATTGTACTTTGATGTGATTTGACTCTATGTCTTTCTTCTCCTATTTATGTTGCCTCACTCAAATTAATTCTATTTGGTTTAGTAAATAAGTATATAAGTGGCTCTTATATTATATTTTTATTTAAAATTTTAATGTGATGAGTCACGAATTTACATCATTTACAAATCCTTGGCATACCACAATTTATCGAAGTGGGATTCGAACTTGTTTTGTAACAATTTGTTTGAAGAGATTCTTAGAAAACTCCATAGAATGAGAAAGAGACGTAGCGAGATCCTTAAATAAACTAATTTTTACCATTGCTAATCAAACTCTGAATTATCACAAATATTTTTTTTTGATGTTTATGTAAAAAATAATGATATATTTAATAAAAAAAATACTAATACGATTGTGATTCGCCAAACTTATATATTGTTCTACAATATTAAAAATAAATGATTCAATTTTAAAAAATAGAGACTTCAAGTTAAATTTCCTATTTCCTTAAAAACAACAAAATCATTAAATAACATCAAATAATTAAGCACATCATTTCTTAATTAAACTTCTCTCACAGATGCTAATTAACTCATCATGTGAGGAAAACCAAACTTTATACAAATCTAAATCCATGTAATTTTTTTCATGGATTCTAATGTTAGGAATTAGAGATAATTAAAAAACCCATTAGGGTTCAAAATAAGAAAAAAAATACATGATATGAAAAAGAACAAGATCCAAGACCAATATGGAGGATAACAACAACAACCATATATGTTGTTGGAGAAGATGTTAACAAAAAAAGAGAAGCAAAACCATGGTTAACTTCTCTTAAAGCCATCTTCTTCTTCAAGCCAAAACAACACCACAACCATGAATCTTGACACCATTAAACTCTCTTGATCTTCTTCATCTAATGAGTGTTGAAGTTAAAGACCTAAAAACAACTTCTTCACAAGGGATAGTGAGTCCCATATCATGAACAAACCCAAACTCTTCTTCAGCTCTTCTAAGCAAGCATTGAAACTCAGGATGAGTAAGCAAAGAGATAGGAACAATGTATCTACTTCTGTTCTCACCAACATAAACTGCAAAGTGACCTTTTGGGACGTCAAGTGGAAGACCATCATCATCATAGCCATGTTTCTTGCCTAGACTTGAACATCTTTTGAGAATTTGTTTGAGGACTGCGGGTTGAGAGAGTTTGTTGGATTTTCTAATGGCCATTGAGGGGAGGAGGGTGAGAAGAGAGAGTGGTGAAAGAGAGGTGGTGGTGGGGAGGAAGAGAAGGGGGGTTGTGGGGTGTATTTAAGAAGAGGAGGAGGGATTAGCTAAGGACAAAGCACGGGTGTTTTGGGGGTGTGTGTTTCGTCGAGGACATGGCCCATTGGGTCTACATTTCCATGTTGGCCCTCCAAATGACAACATGGACCCCCTTCCCCACTCTCTCTTCCTGTCCCCCTCTCGGTTCAACTCGGTTTCTTTAAACTAGTGATGAAATTAGAAATATTTTTAAAGAGGGATAAAAATAGACGAGTTAAAAGTAATATAAAAAAATACTGCAAGAGGACAATGATATAAGAAATACCCGGTAAAATCCACCCCATCATCCCTTTTGTTTACGTCCCTACTTTTACCACTGTCACACCTAGCAATGCGATCAATGGCGAAGATAGGGGAGGGGATGCTGCCTATCGTGTTTCTTCTTGCAGTGTTAAATACTTTTACAATAAATTTTTTTATATATCGTTATTTTTATCGTGTCTGTTTTCGTACTATTTTAAAATTATCTCTTTTTGTTGATTTTTCAAAAATTTCTGAACACATCATCGATAACAATTGTACATCAAAACTCAGTTAAACTAGTACATGCCTTTTAACTTCAAAACTAAGTATTTAATGGTCTCATTTGACTTATTTGGTGGTGTTATTGTTTATGTTTTTCGTATCATACCATGTGATTTCTTTTAACTTTGAAAGAGTGAACACTACCAATGGTGAAAACTCTTATCAAGATGACCATATAGGTCTACTTCATTGAATGTTAAAAATAAATTAATTAAATAACTTTATTCAAATCTCATCAATAATACCATTAACTAGAAACTCAATCAAACACATCAGAAAATTTTCCTATTAACAAGGCATGAAAAGCTCCAAAAGTCCTCATATATAGTCTTGACTAGTTTTCAATATGAACCAGCAACTTGAGTTTCATAACCCCATGTCGTTATTTTGTCGTTTAAATAACATGTAACTAATAAAATCGAATTATTCTAACTCATAAAATTTAACTCCGTATTATATAATTTAGTCTTATTTTCACCGTTTTCATATAATTTTATTATCGCTGAAAAAATTTTGGATGTGTTTTCTAGAATAACAATTAACTTGAAACTTTATAGTTCGATTATCGAGGAACACACTGTGATTCTCTGATCACTACCTACCTTGCCAAGTCGAACCCGTTTCCTCCTCCAGCAAGATTCCAACTGCCATTTCTGAAAGAACTCATTTTTGTTAATTTATCAACTATTTTCTTTAATCAAATGTTTTGTCTTCCCTCCCCTTAATTAAGTTTGTTTCCAACTTGTTCTCTTGCTCTAATCGCGCT
Organism: Breynia disticha f. nivosa; assembly: GCA_948193385.1. Lineage (NCBI taxonomy): Eukaryota > Viridiplantae > Streptophyta > Magnoliopsida > Malpighiales > Phyllanthaceae > Breynia > Breynia disticha. The sequence goes on along the minus strand of CANYCX011888922.1, from coordinate 10,605 downwards.
ATTTTAATCTGCTCACTAGATGACAATTGTTCCATTAGGTTGCTAATCTCTAATATAATTATTGTGTCGCAGTTACCCCATCCGTTCTATATTCATATACGATTTTAGACATTCGTGTGACGTTTTGCTAATTGTGTTCTCTAAGTTCGAATCCCAGTAAAGTTGTCCTCGTGAAGCAGAAATTGTACCTTCCGCTCCTATCTCGGGTTAGCCCTCGCTGAAGGTGGATTATACTGAATGCTTAAGGCAAAAAAGATGATTAAGATAACATATTTAAAAATGTTGCCTATTAATTCGGGATAAATGTAAGTAACTTGACAAAATTACAATATACTCATAATTATTCACTATACCTAATGTCACGGACCAAGAATAAGTGTACTGAAAAGTACAATTTCAAAGAGAATTTGTTTTGTTGTGATTGTTTGTTTTTGTGATTCTGTATGAGCTCAGAATGAAAAACAAAAACATTAAAAACCATTGCCTACACATACTTCCAATATTTGGTATGCCGTTTGGTTTGTGTATAAACCACTAGTTTTGCAGTTTTTCATCTCAATTTCTTCGCTTTACACGTCAAAATTACTTAAGAAGATGCTTACTGCTTAATCCCACTTTTTGGCTTTGTTTAACTTCCCTTATAATTTAACAATATCAGTTTTGATTATCCATTCTTTATTCCGTAACATAATTATTGTTATTGTTAGATTTGAGCTTAACTCACTTCAGAAATCATCTTATCAAAAGAGAATTACGAATTGAATATAAAGTGTAAAAACTGACCTTATCTAGAGAATGTGATTCTAGATGGCTATGGTAGTCCATGTTTGTTAACTTTCAATATTAGATATATGTCGTGACTACAGCATACGAGAATTCACGAGGTGTTGGTTGAGCTGAAGTTTTGTTCTCTACTAACACTAATTTGCAGTCCTAACTACTAGAAGCCATTTAAGATTTAAGTGGAGTCAAAGAAATGTGTTTTTCTCAAATGAAATTGAATTCTCAATCAGAAACATTTTCATGCTAATCCATACGTATAAGTTCATCTCACCAGCACCTACCTTCATGCATTGACAACCAAAGGAAAAAGCTGTACTCAATACTCCAAGCATCAATGGTCTTCAATGTCTGCACAACTATTTTAAACAAAGCATTAAATTCTACCATAAACTAATGGTCGAGATATTTCAATAATAGCTATGAATAATAATATCTACTCATATGAAATAATGTCTACAAGATTATTCCATGTATGTTCCTTCTAATCATCATACAGTTTAGTTCACTGTTTCATGGATAATTGTGCTCATCGACAACTGGCTTCTCATGGATAATGTAGATTGTAGTCGCACTATAATCAGTCGACATGCATGGCCTGCGGTCGTTAGATTCAACGGTAAGATTTGTGAATCTCTACTCGAAAAGTTTGAGGTTCGAATCTTAACGTTAACATTTGTTTTTTTAGGTGTGCAACGTTAGCTGACTGTATCCGGAGATAACTGGTCTTAATTTTTTTTTTGAAACCAAAACATGCATGGAACAAGAAGCAAGAACAAGCCTAGCCATTGAGCGTTGTTTCTCTAGACAACTCAACATGCAAACAATGGTCTTCATTAGAAACAAGTTTAGGTTCAGTGAATGCAGAAACCAAATGTAGGTCTGAAATTCATATTAGTCATTAATATGCTCATATGGCAACAGAGTCGTCTGCAGTATTTGGCATTAATAGGTTAAGAGTTAGGCTTCTGGTGGGAGACGATATCATCTTAACTGGAAAATATTCTGAGTCTGATTATCCAGCGAAGCTGCTTTGCTGCTGTGTGTGTATATACTATATACATTGCAGAAGAAAAAAGAAGTGTGCCCCAACCAGTGTTATAAAAAACGTACTAAGCCACTCGGTTGAATCGGAGAATTGACCACTAGTCCGGTGTAGCTTTACAACCATATTGTAAGTGAACTAACATTGAACAGGTGGAAAATCGGCGAATCAGTCCGATTTTGAGTATTTAAATTACCGGTTAGACTAGTGAACTAAAAACCTAATCTCTTTTTCGATTCGATTACCAGTCCGATTTTGATTTTGGTACAATAATGGAGAATTACTCGTATGGTCCAACTCAAACCACCACCAAGACGAAATCAGAAGAGCTATAATCAGAATCAAATCTACTCGAAATGTGCCCCACTAGTAATTCCTAGCCTGGGCTAACATAAAAGCTGTATCTTCATGTTCTAAGGCTCAGAACAGAAAGTGATCTGAAAAAGCTAGATTTAGTCCTTGATATGGCAATGTCATCTTGTATTTTTGTCTCTCTCTCTCTGTTTCATTTCTTCTGTTTCACCAATTAATCATCAAACTATCCATACCTGATCTATACCACATCTAATCTTGCTCAAAAATTTAATCAAAGATGATGAAATATTCTCCCAAATTTTACAGCAGATACATGCAGACAAATTACCGGCCGGTCGCCTTCTTTGAGAGAAGCTCTCGCACGTTCTGTGAACGAAATTAATTGTAAGAACAGACAATAGCAAAAGAAAACAAGAGAGGCCCACCATTCTCCACCGAAATGCAGTGAATTAGTGATTACCAGAGAGAATGAGTATGCATTTTCTTTATAGCTGACAGCGACTTTGCCTTAGGTTTTGGTTCAGCACATGAAGGCCATGTTACTCCTGCTTGCTGTAAAGACAAGATTGTAAGGTAACAATTCAACTGCAACAAACCGCCAGGTTACTAGGGCTGTAAAAGAAACTCGTGAACAATAAGCTTGTTTTGAACTCGATACAAAACTCAGATTGAACTCGTGAAATTTTAAATGAGCCAAGAATACTTTAAAACTCGGCTCAGCTTGATTACAACTTACTTGCTTACCAAACCATCTTCAACAATATAACTTTTCTTACTTGAAATCTTCATGGCTCTTCAAGATTCTGCAAAAATCTTTCCCCTCCATTGTCTTCTCAGCTAACTTAGTACTCACATCTGTTCCAGAAACTGTTAAATTTTATTTGCAGAACCACATGAACTGAGTGATTAATTATAGTTATCTGAATGAAAGCAGAACATTTATTTCAACATAGTAGAGTGAATTGAAGAAGACGACAAAACAAAACATTCTTAAAAAAATGTATGATAGACCTTAAAGATCAAGGAAAGGATAGACATTGTATTACATGTCATATATATCTCGGAGTCCTTACAAATTTCCTGGCATTCAGTGAATCAAAAGGTTTATCGAAGATTGTTTCCGGCATTCGTGCCCGAAATAGTAGAACCAATATTTATCTCACCTTTGAGTATTATTCTGCTGCATCACCTAAGGATGAAAAATTATTATAATTCTTCTTTGCAGCTTTATTTACAAGTTCTTGTATTCTTGGTTCAATGAGAATTATGAAACAACGTCAATTGGAAAGTTATCAGACAAGGTAAATTTCTTCTCCAAGTAGCCTCTCTATCAAGAAACATAAAAAGAAATGAGGTACAAAGATTATCAAATTCACATTGTTGTAAGAAAAGAAGTCAGAAAATGGCCGGATGACTTAATGCAGTTGTTGCAGATGAAGAGAGACTTAAAAAACGCAGCAAAAAGCAGCTAAAAGGACCATTGAGCAAACACTAATAATTGGATTAAGAACTTGACCAGAAATTGCCCGGATGACTTATTGCGGTTGTTGAGAGAATTATTATAAGTTCCAGTTGGACCCACATTAAGAACACAAAGAACACAACTTACATGAATCAAGGATAGGGTTGTACCTGGTATGTGCCAAACCGAGACGAGAGTGATAGTGGAATTGAAATGACCGTGACACCACATGCAGGACCCCATCAAAAAGAAAGAATGAACGACCCCATTTTTTTGTTTACCTTCCATAATGACACCATCGGTAAGTAGATGTGGAAACAAAGGGGACGATGGAGGCGGCCTCGTCTTGCCGTGCATAGTTTCATAGTTCCGATCCTTTTACTGCATATATTTAGTAACACTGCCCCCTTTTTGCCTTTTTTCTGTACATTTTTTAATTCGATTATTTTTGCCTTTTTTGAAAAAATTTGATGACTTGGGTGATATTACAAGTTTCCAACTTAAGATCAATGGCCTGTGCCTGTTTGAACTGTGCACACCAGCAATCATGTTTAAGATCTTATAGGGATGACAATAAAAACCGAATCCGATGGATTATCCGTCATCCGTACCCGTTTTGACCGGAGAAAACTCAATTTGACCGGGGACGGGGACGGGTATTACCCAAAAATTAAAAAGCGGGTTCGGGTCGGGTATGGTAGATGAAATACCCGACCCCGAATCTGAGCCCGACGGGGACCCGTTGGGGAATCCCCGAATCATACCTGATGGGTACCCGTAGGGTATACCCAAATCCATGTAATAAAATAATATTTACTAAACCTAAAATATATCACTCATTCACTCTTCCTCTTGTCTTTTGAAGCAGCCACCGCACAACACAAACTTTCTTCCTAACCTTTGTCTTCTCCACTCCACGATCTTAATTAATCAAGCAACGATGGCAAAGGCAAGCTCTTGATTTCTACGCGGAAGGTATTTTTTAGACTTGTTTTTATAGTTTAGTGGTTTTTTTTTGTTCAATTGTTGGTTTCTGGATTGCGTTTCAGTTGTGGTTTTGTTTAGCTGACGAGGAGGATGAGAAAAGGTGGAGTTTTTAGTTTCGTTTTTGTGTTTAGAGGTTGCGGGGATCCCTGAAACCCGCAGGTATCCCCGTTACCCGACGGGGACGGGGATGGGTACCCAAAATCCATCCCCGTCGGGTATGGTGTTCGGATTCAAATTTTGGATACGGGGACAGGGTCCCCGCCCATACCCGTCCCCGTTGCCAACCCTAACTACTGCACCTACATATGGAAATTTTTAGAATTTGAACTTAATGGTGAACATGGAATTTTGTTGCTCTTGCACATGGTGTCAAAAAACAAACCAGATTACATATATTGTTTAATCATAATTTTTTAGTTTGAACATATTTTAATTTTGAAAAACAAAAAATTTTGTGGAAACAATCAAAATTAAGACCATATATGTATAAATTTGTGTTTTTCTTCGTGAAGATTTAAGCTTGAAAGACATCTTTTGTTAATGTGTTTAAAAGGAATGCAAAATCTTTTGTTACAACGAAAAATGGATGAAAATCACAGGCAAAAGTAACAACCTCTGTAAAGTAACCAAACTCTGCCAATTTCTTTTCTATTGTGTAATTATGATTGATTGTCCTTGGAATTGAATACCTCATAAAACTTCAATTGCAAAAAGGAAGAATATAGTCTCCTGTAATGGGATTTGAACCAAGAAGCTCAAATTCGTTGAGAAAATTTTCTTCTTCAAAGATTATACTTTTTTTTTGGTGCTCCTAATTGTTTTTGATAGTTGATCATGGCAAGATTGAACCCAGAACCTGCCCTCAAAGTTTGTTTTTGGAGCAAATACTAACTTTGAAAAATATGAATCTCATAAATGAAGAAAGAAATAAGATTATCATCACAAGAATATTACTGATGGATTGTCCAAAGTGAATAAATGAAGCTTTACAACACAACATTTCAACAGCATACACACGCCAAAAAATTTTAACCAGACAAACGAAATATGCCAGAATTTGTTTGCTTAAGAGTTGCTTCCAAGTAATTCTCAAAACCTGATGACAGACGCCAGAAATCCCACAAAACCTGTCAAGATTAACACTGCAATCGAATAAATGCGAGTACTCTAGCTGTTGCAACTCCTTAATTTCCTGCACTATCCTGGATTCAACTGTGTAATTTCCCGTAGATGTTTGCGTAGACGGTCTGTGTCCGCCGCACAAGAATCATGCTTAAGATAGCTGCAATGACGCAAAAACCTGACATGATCACAGAAGTAAGGAAGAAACATACGGATCCTGTACACTTAAATGGTTCATCCACATCAGACAAGCCTGAAAAGAAGGACACCATATTTGGCATCTGGGGATTGTGTCCATGTGCTTGTTTTTCTGCTTCGCGGTCATATATAGTGCTTGCAATTAAACCAGAGAAGACAAGTGAACCTGCTGGATTTGCTAGAGTGAGGAAATTATATAAAGCTCCAAACTTTTTCAAGCCGAACAACTCAGAGGCAGCGGCTGGAACTATCGCCCAATGAGCACCATAGCCTAGCCCAATGAGAAGAGTACCAATGTACATTGCGTAAGGCCATCCGAAAGCAAAAAACAGATGTCCACCCGCCATGATTAGCTGTGCAACAGCTATGGCTACTGGTCTTGGATAAGCATGATCCCTAAACAATATCAATAACCAAGAAGAACAAGCATTAAATTTCACAGTATAACAAGCAGAACAGCATAGAGGAACTAAATGAAATCAGTTTTACCTCACAACAATCTCAGATAAGTAACCACCACCAACACGGCCAAGAAAGTTCCAAATACTAATCATGGACACAAATATATGTGTATTATCATACCCTAGAGATTGGCTCATTTGACCCAGGTTATCAATCACTGTCAAACCAGAACCAGAACCCAATAGAAGTGAAAAGAAGATAAGCCAGAAGTCTGCCTTGATCAATGCCTGCATAAGAGTAAAATCTTCACCTCTATGTGGACCTCTCCTCCTTTTGATCCTCACTGCGCCTTCTGCAGCTGCTTGAAACAGTTTTGCTTGCAACTGTGCTATTCTTTTTTGTCTCTCTGATGCAGGAAGCAAATCCACGTCCTTCGGCTTCTCGTCTTCAACCTCACTTAGTATTACTTCATGACTATCATGTTCAGTCTTTTCAGATTCTTGTTTCTCTTGTGTTGGCAGAAGAGCTTCTTCTATCGGACTTCTTGACTCTGAACAAAGAGTCATTGCCACTGGAATCATAATAGGAATCAAAATGAGGACAAACAACACCACTGTAAAAATTATGATCACTTTGTGGCTCAGTTCGACCAGATCTTCAAGAAGCATCACTGCCATCAAGTAAGCAGCCAACAGGAGGCATACACCATATACAAAAGTAAAACTTATTCCATCAGATTCTCTGATTTGTCTGTGGCCTCCAACAGGTCTAATAAGGAACATTAGACCAATCACAACCATCGCTGGTCCTACTGCAACCATGAATATCAGAGAAGCATGATCTGGGGAATGGATCAAAGTATAAACTTGGGTCAATATTGCACCACTTAATCCAGCAAAGCCTTTCAATATTCCCACCACAGGGCCCCGACTCTTTGGGAAGTTTTGAACACAAGATACGAGAGCAGCCGTGTTAAAGTAGGTTTCTCCATTGTTTCCGATGAATATAAGAATGCACATCTGTGTAGATGAACAAGTTAAGCTTCCATCTAAAACAATATCAAAAACCGAAATCGAAAGCTTCCATTATTTCACGGGTTATACAAAGTGAGGGACATATAATACAATTTTAGAAGGTAGAATATATAGCAAGAGCAACCGCAGCGGCTTGGAATTAGAGATGGCAAACTCCTTGTACTCATTTCCTTGGTTTAGTAAAATCCAAGATCAGTTATGAGATCATTTCAGGTTTCACTAAAACTAGAAAGATGCTATACAAATCTCTATTAAAAAAAACTTGAAACATAAACCAATAAACAGCATCAAGTTCAAAGCTAAATAACACAAAGTGACAAAATCAAGATCAAAACTTGAAATGAACCCAATTGATGAAGTGATCCAACAACAGACAGAACTAACATCAATCCAAAACAAAACTATCATCAATCCAAAACAAAACAACAACCAAGATGGCATAGCACGTTAAAGAAAAATACTTACAGCCCACAAAGGCAAAACAGGAGCTCTACCAGTAACAATAAGCCAAACCCAACCATATCCAACAAAATTCTGAAGAGCACCAACCAACAAAGCACCCCAAAGTGGCAAAATTTCAGATAAACTCCCAGCCAAAAACCCAACACTGTCTCCAAGATCCTTTGCCACACCTAAACTTGCAACCTGCCTCTGATTATAGTTCAAGGAGCTCTTAATAACAGGCGATAAGCTTCCAAATAAATAACCAACTCCGGCACATGATTGTATCCACATTGCAGCCACAAAAACAAGCCATCTGTTATTGATAAATGCAGAAAACCTTTCTTTCAACATACCCATCATCAAAAACACAAAACAGTTGTATAAAATAGGATCTTTCAGTAAAGAAACGGAATTTATGGTTTTTTTACAAGGAACTTTATGGTTTTATATACAAAAGACAAGAAAGTTTATAAAGATGAGGATGAGAAGGTGGTGTGCTTTTAGTCATACATTAATGACAAAGAGCTGGATTGAGCAGCATTTATTGGCCAGGATTTTTTAATAGGCATGTGAAATAATTGCAGAATTGGCACAGTGCTTCTGGGTGCAATTGGACATGTTGGTAGGGATGACATAGAAAAGGACTGATATGGGACTTTTCTTATGGCGTTATTTTTTTGACTGTTTCTTCTATTCTCTCCATCAATTTTTCTTCTCGTCTCTTTTTCTTGTGGTAATAATGGATGTCTGGGGTTTATTTATATAAACACACGTGCATTTCATTTCATTTCATTTCATTGGTTTTATAAAAAATCGAAGACTTACTTTTCAAAATCAAAGATTTCAAAACCTCTGTAACTGCTGCAATATGTTCTCCAGCCAGATTTGCGACAATTATGTTGGGAGGATAAATGGCGTCGCCCCACATCTTACGCTAGAGTTTACTCTTTCCTGATTTGAATAATAAATGCGAAATTATGTTTATGTAAAACAAATTATCTGTTTTCATGGACAAATAGTTGATTAGTGGTGGGAAGTTGCTTAAAATGATTTGTCATTTTGTTCATAAATATAATATGAGGTCACATGTGAAACATGTAATAGATCTGTTGTAGATGGGAACAAACCGTAGGAGATTTTTTCTAACCATCAACACCTCAAACACTTCACTATCTTCTACCAATATTTTTTTTTTCAATTCACTATACCGTACCAAATTGATTGCTGCCTACTGCTTAGGCAGATAAAATCTACTCCCTCCTTTTTCTGTTATATTTTAAGTGTTAATTTTTTGTTTATTGCTTTTTCCATTTTATAATATATATCATTTAAGGTTTTGCATAAAGATTAAGAATATATTTAATGTATTTTAAATTTGTGTTCAATTGACTATTATAACTTTTAATTTAAACGCATAATAAGAATAATTAAATTAAAAAATATAAAACTAATAAGGGTAATATTAAACAAATTTATTAAATGTTGCATTAAAAATATAAAGCGACATATAATATGAAAAACAACTTTTCTAAAACAATAATTATTGTGGGACGGAAAGAGTATATATTTTAAGAAATTTCATTTAATACAGTAATTTTTTTTAAAATTTATTCTTATATTGAAACTATATAAAAGAATATAATTGGTTATATGAAGTAAATATTTTTTGAGAATATAAACTTCAATCATTAATATATGAGGATATTTCAATAATATTTTTGTGAAAAATTAGTTTGTGACTCTTATTTTGGGATAATTAAAGTGCATTTGTGTGAGAGTAAATGGATAAAAATAGCCCCACTTTTGCCCTTTGTATCAAAATTAACCTAAAATTTTTAAAATAAATTAAGATGTCATGACTTGAACTTTGGTGCAAAAATAGTCCGCCGTTTGTGTGGAACTCATTTTTAAAACATAAATTCTGAATATTATAATATATATTTCATAAAATGATATAATAACAAATAACATGAGAAATATAAACCATTTTACAGTCCAAAATCCTCGGCCCATTTTCATAAAACATCACACAAGAGTTATTTACAACGAAAAACGTTAAACTATGTTTGAAAACCTTCAAAAATATATATATAATATCCAAAACACCCAAAATGTGGAGCTCGACCTCAGATGATATCGCTCTGGAAGTCAGATCATAGCAAAATCCTGTCCAGCAGCAGCTATCTACATTCTGCGCAACATTTAGGCAATACAGACAAAAGGATGAGTATTTTTCAATACTCAGTAAGCTTTTAACACCATTTAACATATATTAAGCTTAAATACACCCCGATCAAATATATATTCGTTCCTCTCGCATTTTCTCATTCAAAAATGAAGCGCAGAAAAAATCAGAACTGAGCACGAGGTCGTGCTGAGCTAACACGGGGGCATGCTGAGCCAAAATCTGGGCATTTTTTACTTCTGATCTTCCGAAGAGCACGGGTCGTGCCCCTTCAAGCACGAAGTCGTGCCAGCAGTCTGTATTGCACATTTTTCAGCTATTTTACATCAAGTTTAAGTGTAAACAACTCTGTATAAGTTCCAAACATACCTAACAAGTTTCTTTAACCATTTTACACATGTTTACACTTATTAACTTACATTAAACACTTTTATACATCAATTGTCAAAATATGTAAACAAACTTGCATTTCTCTTTACCTTAGCATACTTTCAAACAACACATATTCATCTTTCCTAAATTTATACATTAACCAACAACACATAACTAGCATTTCACACCACGTAAAACTATATCATCATCTTGCAATAATCATATCACAATCTATCCAACTTTTCTCAAGTAGAATCTA
>CANYCX011888735.1:0-13245 GCA_948193385.1 Breynia disticha f. nivosa | reverse complement strand
GAGTGTATTTTCTTATTAACTTTTTTCAAAACCACTTCCATTTTATGTTTTCATTAACTCTATTAATTCTTATTAACTTTATTAATTATCTAATAAATATAAAAAAATAATTTTTTATTAAATTAAATAATAAATTAAAACTCATAAATTGACTAAAAAATTAAAATAAATTAAAACAAAGTTATAGATTTTGTTTATCACCATATTCATCAAACCTTAAATATCTACTTAATCAAAGCCATCAAATGAAAAAAAAATAAAAATAAAAACCTACAAGCCGTTAGTCTGGTAAACAATCTTAATTGGAGATTGGAGGTGTTATTTTCAAATCTCTTTAAATAATTTTTCTAAACAATTCAGAAGGTTGTAGGCCAAAGAAAATTTTAAAAAGAAGAACAATACATGCACAACACCACGTGTCCACCTCAACAAAGTCTAAACTGTCATGATTATCACAGTATACAAGTCTCTCTCTCTCCTCAATTCTCTCTTCCTCGTTAAACAAAAACATTTCATTTCTTCCTTAACAATCAAACTCTTCTTCTTCTTTTGTCGTCCATCCCATCCAATTTCTGCAACTCCACCATCGTCCGTCATCGTTGTCGCCGCCGCCATGCTCGTTTAACCGCCGGTCCACTTCTCTGTTTCTACTCCACTACCAGTGCCCCCTCTGCCTTTAATTTTCTCCCGTGCACAGGAACGATTTGGCCTCACGGAAGGCACCATATGTAGGTGCTCCGGTCAGTACCGGTGGTTGCACGTGCCCCCACCGACACCGACCTAACTCCGTCACTGAAGCTGAGCATTACCCTTTGATCCCTGTCAATGCTCTTCTTTACGTTGTGGACAATCCCTCTTAAAATGTCATTTCTCCTTACAATAATAACACCTCATTCTAGCCCTAGGTTTAGAACGCGACTTACTATGCCCACCATTGTTTCTCTCAGTGCTCCTGCCTCTATTCATAGTCAACCTACTATCGACACTGTTATTGTCTGCATTAGAAACCATTTTCTGCAATATTTTTGACTGTAAAACATCCATCACATTATTTATTAAAATACTGTCACGCTCATACATCGTAATATCAAAAAAATTCTCATATGAACTAGGCAAAGAACACAACAATATTATGACTTGATCCTCATCCTCAATCTTAACACCTACTTCATGCAAATCAATTATAATTTTGTTAAAGTTGTCTGGGTGATTTTAACCTGCATATATTCTGACATCTTCAAGGTGTGTAATATCCTCTTTTGATAAAGTCTATTAGTTAGTGACTTTTTTGGTACTTGTTTTCAAGCTTCCTCTACAAGAATACTGCAGTAGTCTCATCGGCTACCTCCCTCAGAACTTCATCTGCCAAACTCAAAAGAATTGCGCTATCAGCCCTAGACACAATCTCCTCTTTCTCTGTTTTTAACAAACCCAGTGTTGACAGTATCTCTTCTCCCTCTATTGCTGCTACACACTTCTACTGAACCAAGAGAGCCCTTATCTTTAACTTCAACAAGGTGAAGTTGTTTGAACCATTGAATCTTTCAATTTCAAACTTCTGAGTCGACATCCTTTTTTGCAGAATCAATCCCTGAGCTCTAATAGCACTTGTAAGGAAATTGAACAATAGAGCTGCAGAATTAGATTTGAGAATAAGAAACAAAGACAAAAAATTTACGTGGTTCGATCAATGTAACTACTCCACGAACAGAAAGAGAGTACTTTTTATTGATGGATTTGCCAAAGAGTTACAATGAAGAAAATAAAGAATCTATTTATAGGTCTACCATTGACATTTGCAAAAAATTATTTTGCCCTCAATGTCAAAACCTAAACCTGTACACTCCAAATAAACTCTAAATACCCAAAAGAAAAACTTGATTCAACTCAACAAGGAATCTAATCAAGTCTCTTTCTTTGCCTTCATTTCTAAGAGTGAGATTTCTAATGGAAGGTAATTAGTTATTCCTTATGTTAGTTTTTATTTTCAAGCTAGAGTTAGAAAATTCTATGTGTGGCTATTTGAATTCACTTCAGAAGTTTTATATATTCAAATTGTGTTGTCACCTTGGCCCCAAAAATTAATTTTTTATAGCAAAAGGAGTGAACAATTTGCTGCAGCCTACAAGAGTTTAGGTGGTTTTATTAACATGAGGTATGTTTAACCCAAAATTCATAATGACTTCTATAGCTATCTTGCTCATAGAGTTAAACTAGTTCTGTAACTTCCAACGTTTGAGCTTTGAGAACATCATTTTGAACACACTAATGGAATTTAAAAGTTATGAAGTGATTCATACAATTATATTGATTTGTAGGGTGTGGCATTGCAGTCCAACACCTTCTCTTGCAGTAGCCAGAGATTTATATTGCATTTGCTGCCATTAGATGTTTCTTTGATGCTAATGCCAGTTCAAAACATGTTTCTTAAGAAAAATGAAGCGTTGTGGGATCTTGTTTTTCATATTTGATATATTAAATTAAACTTCTGTTGCACTCGTAGGGTTCGAACAATCTTCGACTTTCATGTGCTTAAATAAAGCTAGACTTTGTCAGAAATATTACAGCAATTTGTGATGCATTTTACCTAAAAGTTTGTTGGTTGAGCAGATGGGCAAAGTTGGATTTTGGTGTTGGGATGCTAACAGAGTATGCTACAGGCTCAGATTTTGTTGATCAAGTAAAGATCCTTCTCTGCAACTTCGGCATACTTGATTTGGAATGACTCATTATAACTCCCACTTGTTTTATAGTTTTTTCATCACACAGATTGTTATTCAATCCCCAAAATAATAGATAATTCCGTTTTCTACCATTCAAAAACAACTCAATCTCTATACCACCAAACTTTGGATGAAAATTATAGCAGACATGTAACGAAATATGCTAATTTTTGTGTTGGTTGGTTATTGGTTTTTCGGTGCTTCTTTTGCAGACCAATTTAAATGGTAAAATTGAATTGAACCAACAATTAATTCATCGGTTTGACCGACCAATTCAGTTTAGTTTTTATAACATTGGTTATATCATTTAATCAAAACTAAATTAATGTTAAAAATATTGTAGAATAAATATCTCGTTATTTAAATTGTGTTAAATCTTGTAATCAATATCTCTTGTAATTTGTAGATTAAATTTGTGAAGAAGTGACATAGAGGAAGAGAGAGTTTTATATGAGTGAAATGTTTGCGTTTCAAATTATTGTCGGAGTGATTGTATAGATTTTCACTTAAGCAACCTAAAAAAGTGATTGCAAAGTTCTTTGCTAAAGGCTTTAGTGGAAAACCTTTAATAACAATTTACTTTCAATAACAATTTGCTAAAGGCTAAAAAAGTGATTGCAAAAAGTATATGAATAATCCTAATTTAACAATTGTTATATACCATGCTATTATTATTTGTTTGTAATTTTAAACTTTATTATTTGAACTTAAGCATATAAAATCATAACTTTTAAAAACTTTTTTAATTTTTGACAATGTATATGTTTTTGCTAATAACTCTTCATTTCATATCTCATATTCATCTATTATTTAATTGTAAATTATTTGTATATTATTTATCTATACACACGATTTGAAGCGCAAGCTGTGTTAGTATAACATGTTCTGTAAACACGACCCCTGTGTTAGTATAATGTATTCTGTAAACACAGCCATGCAGGGACGGACCCAGGATGTTTTTTCAGTGGGGGCACCAAGTCCGGTGAGGTAAACAATGGTGCGGCACTATACGGTCGTGGTTGCCTCAACAGTGACTGTGTGGTAGTTAACGTTCTGTGCCTTCAAAGATTACAAAGATTCTCTAACTATGATTTCAATCTAACAAAGGTTGAAGTTAACATTCTGCTCTCAAAGTTAACTATGATGTCAATATTATCATTCATGTAGTTTGAAATTTATCTAAAAGGGCAGAATCAACAACCATCTAAGATTGCATTTCGGTAAATCACAATTAAAACAATCATTCCTTTAAAACACAATACATTTTGTCCTTTGCAACATTCAAGGCACATGAAAATTGAACAATGAGGAACTTGGCATTTTCTTTGACGAAAAATGTCCAGAGCTTGGATTTCTTGGCAGGATAAACCTAGTCCAAGTAAATCTCAACATGTCTACAATTTCTAAATGGAGCCAATTTCCTGCTACCCAAATGAACCGCAACATTAACTGATCATGAATCCAAATTGCCTCCAATAAGACCTATAACCTTAAGTTTCAGATGCAACAGAGCCAAGCAAAGCACAACCAAACAAAAAGAGAGTAAATTGCAGAAAGGTCAGTTCATTCCATTATAACTATACAAAAATTCTAAAAAAAAGTTTGTTTACAAGGCTTTGAAGTTTTAATTAAAACTATCAAAACCAAAAGAAAACGACAATCCAGCTCTTAAATTCCCAACAAAAATGTCAATTCTTCAAACCACAAAAATGCAATTCATCAACAATTCAACAAAATCTTTTCTACAACTCATTCAACAACCATGAAAAATTCTCAAATTAATTCCTCTCAATAAATAATTCAAAAACACATATAGACAAACCCATAATCACACTCAATAATTGATTAAAAAATACACGCATTTTACACTATTTTCTGTATAAATCTCACCAAGGGTTTGGGCGGAATCTACAATAAGGACAGCTGACAGGTGAGACAGCCAGCAAACGGCGCATGTCATGATGCAGTGAAGGTAAGACGACCAGGAGAAAGCTGCAATTGATCGACTGATAGAGGAGTGCCTTTCTTCCTAAACTTCAGCGTTTGTTTTTGGTTTCAAGTGTTGCACAATCTACCTATTTATTTTAGAATAAAAGGGTCATTTGGTCCTTTTGTTTTAAAAAAAACTTTATTTTAAATAAAATACCTGTATTCATTACCGAGATGTTGTTCTGCTTTGTCTTCCTCCCTCATCCGCCATTATAGCCATGGCTCCACACTCCATAGACAACTCCTCCACATTCCTCCGCTTCGTCCAAGATTCTCGAAACCTTATGGTGCCCCCACCATTCTTCGGTGGCCAGTGGGGGCACCATCTCAACAAGACGGACAGAACACCCAATAATAGGGGGTTCTGGCGGGGCTGGTGGGGGCACGAGCCCCCACCTGCCCCCACCTGCGTCCGCCACTGCAGCCATGTGTTAGATTTACACAGCCTCATGACACTTTACACTACCACCATCTGAATTATCACCCTCGGTCTAGAAAATTTAACACATACATTTTTGACAGTGGTGAGTCCACGTCATGTGAGAATGACCACACCCTGACCATGGTTATTTACACAGCTTGTGTTACATAAACAGAATATGAAAATTAAATTGATGACTGCGCCTGACACACAATCAGTGTTGATACCTATGTTCATCAATGACCATCTTAATTTACAAGCTTCCATTGTCCAAATAATCAAGTCTTTACAAAGATTATATTCTAAAATATCATCCTTGAATACACTTATACAACATATATATTATAATTAAACTATTTACATCTATATGCATTGCAATAGATGAAGACTTCAAAGCTTTAATTGACAGCAGTTTTGAACTTAATTGTTCACCTGAAACAAATAACAAGTTTAATGAATTGCAGGCTCAGTGATTATGCAATATATTTTTAAGTTTTACCACTAAATATACATTATGTTATACTAATACTCTTCATTCTTACTTTGCTTGATTATAGCGTCAATATCCTTCCATTTCTTATATTATCTTTGTTAACTAAACTTCTATATTTCCTTAGACTATTTACTATTGCTCTTATTTCATACAAAAATTTTGTTTTGTGATAATTCATATGTAACGCTCCAAAATTTAGTCCACAAAAAGGATATAATTTAATCCAAATATTAACAAAAGTGATAATAGTAAAATAGAATAGATGTTGGCAGAGTAAGTTTGAAAATGATAAGTGTAGCACAACCTATGAAACACTCTCAATTAATTAATCTAATAATCAAGTAATTAACCCTTTTCGTTAACTTGGAAAACTGAATAATTAAAATCCTTTTCATATGAACGTACTTATCTGAAAACATATAAAATTCTTATAGCATGTATGCATATCCTAGTAAGCAGCCTGTCCTATGGCTCAATTTATAATACGACTCGTGTTAGTTTAATACGTCCCATTGGCACGATCTCGTATTATACTACCACGTTCCTGTTCAACTGTTGAATAATTGGAAATCAACCAAGTATTAACTTAAAATATACGACACACATTTATATCATATTGTAAAATATACACAACATATGTTCTGACGTAAAACATATGATAAAAAAAACACATAACACTCAAACAACTATATATATATCATTGGTCAAGTATGTCCATTGAGAGAGTAGTAAAGAAAACGCAGCTGTCCCACCTACTGGTTTCTCTTTAGAAAATCTTTATCTACTATAAGTCCAGAAATAAAATATACAATCGCAGTTGGTGAGTTGCAGGTTCAGTAAATAATCATCTATATTAATTATCATGTTATTAAAATTTTATATTTCCAATTGTATATGTGAGTACACATATATTGCAAGTGGTAATCTTATCATCTGAGTGCATACTTACATGTTCCATATATCTATATATCTATGAACTGAAGTCTGTACTGTGATCATATACCCTGTATTTATTTCTAATTTATGGTATTGTATATTCTGTATTTAATACCTATGTTCTATATTATTATCTTTAAACTGAGCTTACATCTTGTGTTCTGTGTAATACCATATATAACTGTGTATCACTGTATGTAGTACTATAATATACTGTGTTGTGTTGTGTTGTGATATACTGTGCTATACTCTCCGTCTCCTTTAACCTACTATACTCCCATCTCCACTAATAAACTGTACTCCCTTTCCAATAATATACTATCCTCCCGTCTCCTATAATCACTTCTGTCGATATCCATCACCATCTATCATATATCATCATCAAACTGTCTATCGTGTATCATGTGTATAATCTATGTAATTCATATGATTGTGTAAATTCATGTGCAAATAGACACATTTTTGTGTAAACTTGCGTTCAAATTGGTAATCGTATTATCCGGATATACGATTACATAAAATTTTTTTTGTATAAATAATGAAGTAATGAAGGATCATATACTTCTTTTATCATATCTTTTGATCTGTATATTATCTATATTGTTTAATTTCATATTTATCATAACTTTGCTTTCTTAGGAATATTTACTTGGACATCTCTTATAATTTGCAATCTAACCTATAATCTTACTTTTCTAACATATCGATCATCCATCTGCATGTGCTATCTTTTTTACTGTCATGTAAAATTTATGTTTCTATTTTATCGTGTATGCATCATGTAACTTCAAGCATACCAAACAAAACACTTCAACTATAGGCATCATGGCATATGTGCAACTCCTGCACATCATATCGACAATATCCACACTCTAACAATTCTAACAATTCACGTATAATTCATTTCTTCTAACTATTCACACAATCAACATGGCATGTCCTTTAATTATATTTTTTAGGCGATCACACATATAACTGTATTTAAAAGTGAGTCTGAATTACTCACCTGTCTGTCCGTAATATCCTAGCTCCTTGAAACACCGATCCTGGTATAGACATCCAATGAATTCACCCTATAAATACGAGTAATTTCCTATAACTCCATATCATAGCTACATATATCTCCAAACCACATATAACTGTATAAATTCTAAAAAAATATACGAATAAAAACTCAGAATTCAACAGTTGTTCTTATCTCTATTTTCCTCGATCGAATATTCGGTATTTCCTTAGTCGATACTTGCTTTCCTCCGAATTATTTTGCTATATTTCTATTTCTATTTCTCTCCCTTGCTCACTCTCCTCAGTTTTCTCTTTTTTCTCTCTGTTTCTTTTCTTTTCTCAGCTTAATTCTGAACTTTCTCTCCCTATTCTCCCATTTTTTATAACTGGTTTCCATTGATCTGTGTCATGCTTCAAGTTCGAATAATTTCTAAAATTCTATCAACATTTTAACAAACTACACGTTGTCACCATTTAATACACGTTGTAGCTGCCACAATGTGTATTTCATGGCCACAACGTGTAGTATAGTACACGTTGTAGTGGCTAGGGCTTCTCATGGGACTGAGAAATTCTGAACCGAACTGAACATTTGTACCGAATTGTACTGAAATCGAAAATAACTGTTGACTTTTGACTTTTTTCGAACTGTACCATACTGAAATTTTTATTTGGGACAGTTTTGGATCTTACACCAGATCTGTGCCGAGAACTATTTTGAACTGTGCCGAATTGTCCTGAACTGAATAACTAAAACTACTATAGAGTAATAAGATTTTTGATATATATATATTTATATAATATAAAATAATTAATTTTTCTTTAATTGATATAGCATAAGTTACCTCTTAAAAATAATTTTAATAATTAGTAATATATATTTTTAAAAATACTATAATATTTTTTTAAAATATTATAATAATTTTTAGATAATTTATAATTAGAAATTTACAATACATGTCTATTTCATAATTAATGAGTAAATTGGTGTAAAAAATGCATCGAGTTTCACTAATCACTCAAGCAATACATAAAAAAATTCATATTTTAAAAAGAATTTAATACTTTATGAGTTGATTTGCTCAATTACAATTATAATACAATATAATAATATAAATTTATTTTTATAATATTTACAGTATCGGTAATATATTTAATAAAAAATAATATAATACAATTATAATATAATTATAAGAATTGTGGCTTTTGAATCTGCTTTCAGTACTGGGGGAAGAACATTAGACAAGTTTAGAAGTTCGTTAACTCATATTAGGTTTTGAAATTGAAGAAATACTCTAAGAGCTAGATGATAATGAATTAGGTTTCTTTTTAATTATTTTAAATTGTATATTTTCTTCATTTGTAATTTATGTTTATGAAATTAAATATGTTTTTTAATGTTTCTTCAAAAGTGACAAAGGATCCAAATTATCTTTCTACTTTGGCTGGTCAATTGAATTTGGAATGAGAGTGCTAAATATTGCTATCACTAAGGTTTGTCTCTTCTACTTCATTATATAATTGAGTCAATTATAAGTAGAATTAGTTATTGGTTTAAAGTGTCTCCAATTTATATAACTATTGATCTTTCATCTACCTTTTTGGCAGTTTGTAATTCATCAGTGCAGAGGAACTCAATGAACTACCCTTTGTTGCAAAAGGAACTTATGTCTTCATAGCTAACAATTGTGTTAAATGTTCCTGTAATTATGCAAGCAATTAAATGCAAATGTGTGAAAAACATTTAAAATGTCGTGGCCAATGGGATTTTGTGAATTTTGTTTAACATTTCTTTCTCATAATGCATATTACAATGTGAATTTGGTTTAACATTTGTTTCTTATATTGCAGATTACAATGTGAATCATATTTAACATTTCTTACTCATTGAGTTGTGCTATTTGCTAAAATAATATTGTAATGATATATTATAATCAATACTAGATTATTTTTTTAAGAGAAAAATCTCTGATTTCTCTACTGATCCGGATATGTTTGTATGAAACTGAAATTCTCGAATACCGAACTGTTTTGTACCAAAAATTAGGACCAGACATGATGGAGATTTTATTTTATCAAAACAAAACGGATCTCTTAAAATCAAAATCCACAAAATTTGAGTCGGGAAAAAGATTTTCGAATCTCTGATTCGAATTGTACCGCGAGCAGCCCTAATTATATCCTGTATAAACTATAACTACTTATCTTGTATCAAATTTTATTCTCATATAAAATATACATCCGATGTAATAATATATATATAAATAATTTTCGTCGCCAATTTTATTCTTCTGCCACCAATTTTATACTTCCATTGCCAATGATCGATGATAACACCAATCCAAACCAATAATCACCAATCCATATCATATCAGTAAAAACAACCCCAGCTGTAAGTATATACATATATATATCATGTAATCATATAATCAATCTCATACATATTCGTATTTTGTTCTGGATTCTGTGTACCTGTTCACATTTTAATAGCATATACGTATCTATTTTCATATCCTACTAATCTTTCGTAAGTCATATATAATATCATCCAATCATTTACTATCACATATTTAATTTGTACTTCAAATCTTATTTAAAAGTGAGTTAGATTACTCACTTGTTAGCTGAAGTACTCTGACTCGCCTGTACTCGTGTCCTATCCTGCTCGTCTAGGCTGTCGTCTTATATAACCATATATAAAATTATCTATAAAAATCAATATAACGACAATTCATTATGCATGTTCCAATTTCAATCCTATTCTCTTCCTAAAATAGCAATCCCTAACAATTTATACTTTAAATTAACTTTACGATAATTTCTATATATGAAAACCTCTTAAATTATTAGTGTTAACAAAAGTTTCCTATCTCAGCTATAACAGTTGAATTCTAGCTTGATTCTATGAACAATTCAATATATTATACTCAATTCCTAGCTTAAACTCACTATCTCTCTCCTTCTCAACCTTTGATCGCTTCTTTGCTCTCTGTTTCTCTCTCGCTTTTTCCTTCTATTTTCTATTCAAAATCACTTAAATAGAAGACTGATGACCAACACGACCGTGCAGACCCTAGCACGCCCTATGCCAAACCTACTTTTCTACGTCCTGCTTCAATTTCTAAAATTTCTACATACTCAGTAGCTCAGCACTGCCCGAGCTGATACTGGCACGATCGTGCCAAACTCCAAAGGCATGGTTGTGCTCATTTTTAACATAATTGTGCTCATGTACTTTTCTAGAAACACGCTAGTCGTGTTGCCAGTACGCCCACCGTGTCGTTCCTCTGTTTTCTCACCTACTTTGCATTCAAACTTTGTTTCTTTGTAACTTTTACTCGTATAATCCTTAAGTTGTTCTAAACTATCATTTAAAATACTATTTGTCAATTATCTTCTTTAAATTCTCTAATTGATTCTCAATCATGTTAATCATTGTAATTATATTTACTTAACTATAAGGTTTTAGGATGAGAATATTACAAATCTTCCCCCTTAAAGAATTTTTCCTCGAAATTCACTTATGTACTCTATAATTGGTATCTATCTTTATTATCTTGTATCCTATATATTTATATATGCAAATGCAATTACTTATTATATAAAATGTTCCTGTGAATAGCCGTGGATATCGCGTCTCATCCTATCCTCAGTCTCCCATGTTGTTTCTCCCATATTATGATGTTTTCAAAGAACTTTAACCATTGGAACCTTTTTGGTTCTTAGCTATTTCATTCTATGATCCATAATTTGCATAGATTATTTAGTATATGTTAGGTTTTCTATTATCTGTATTTTTTATTTTGGTATAATATGGGTAGGATATGATCTATATCTCTAAAGTATACTTATGTAGAAAGCATCATGAATCTATGCTAACTATGCAGGTATCATAAGTCTGCAGGCTAATGGACCAATATGCTCTATTACTTCATAAGGTCCAATGTATCTCAGACTTAAATTTCCTTTATTTCCAAATCGCATTATTCTTTTCTTGTTATCTACCTTGGGCTTGTTATCCACCTTAAGTTGGCATTACTGATAGAGCAAAGAGCATGAACATAGAGATATCTATGAGTGATATTGACCAAATATTGAGAGAGCTATGATGAGAAAAACATAATAGTGTTTCTATTACGGATTATGAATTCTTATTATATATAGGATGTGAATTTGGTTTGTGATAAGAGACATTGGTTTTGATGAGTTAGAGTGAAACTGAAATGTATTATACTTTTGAGAACTTATTTCAGTTGAGAGTGAAACCACAATTGACAAGCATATTCTTATGCTATTGACTAGCATGAATAGTGTTTTGATTGATGCCTTGATTATGAGTTGTTAGAAAATAAAGTCAGTTTGACTTACGAGTTCTTTGATTTGAAATTTTGGGGACAAAATTTTCTAAGTGAGGGAGAATTGTAACATCCTGGAATTTAAATGATGGAATTGTTGAATAACAATAGATAATACATATTGAAAATAATGAGTTGTATGTTTAGGTTCTGATCCAGATGAACACATTTGAACATGACCATAATCACCCATGAACATATATGAACATGGTAGTAAAGCACACGTGGTGGAGGCTAAATTACGCGCAGTTGGCACTACCAAGCGTAGTTCACATTCCACCATACGTGGATTGGTGTTTGCCTGAAAAAATATAAAACGAAGACTCGAGAATTGCACAGAAACCTTATTTTACCTATCTTTCATCCCAGAGCAAAAGAACAGAAGAAAGAGCTGAGAAAAGGGAGATTTGGAGCAGAGAAGGTGATTTTAGTTTTATTCTTGCAATCAATCACCTTGAGTTGATAAGGTAAGTAAGGTTAGGTTTACTTAAGGTTGATTTAAGGCATATGGCTTATTATTTGCTGATTTATATGAAGTTTTGGTTACTGGAAATGATGGAAAAAGTGTAAGAGACTTGAATTAATTGTGTGTATATGGTAAGAAGGAATTGAAGAAGGAAAGTTGACGAGAAATAGTGAAACCTTAAGGTTTAATTAAGGTTTACAAATGGTTGATTTCTGAAATTGTAAACCTTATTGAATTCTTATGTATTGAATGGAATTAAAGCTAGAATCAATGTATGAATAGTTATTTTCGTACGAGAAGATCTGTACGACTGTTGGGAGGATTTTGATTCTGGGTTTAGCTTATTGTTTTGCTTGATTTCGAGGTAAGTGTTCTTACGCTTACTAAACTGATTCGTAAATTGTGTTAATTAGACTTCTTTATAAGTAATGATAGTTGGCCTATAATAATTTGTTGAGATTGCTAGAGTTAGACGAATCAGATTAAAAATGAATCAGTGGAATGGATTGATTATATGTTGATTTGAATGATTTAATGATATAACAATGGAAATGAGGTGTTATGATTAAATGTTGACATAGTATTGACATGGATATGTTTGAATGAATCTATGATTGATTCTTTGTTGATTATTGAAATTGATTATTGGAAACCTCATACATGTTTTCCATTGCTAAATATTGGACAAGTGAGTGATTATTATACCTGTGTGGTATTTAATTAAGATGTTGAAATGATATTGGTATATTGATGTTGGATATACCTGTGTGGTATGTTTTCATGATAGTTATACATGTGTGGTATTTGAGATGCTTTGTGTGAGCTATGTTGTGTGTTGATATGAATGTCATTCTTAT
>CANYCX011888555.1:0-14806 GCA_948193385.1 Breynia disticha f. nivosa | reverse complement strand
ACCCCCATGGGAACAGCCTCGTGTTGATCCAACACACCCCCTGTTCAGTCAACACGACCATTATATCATTTAAGCACGACCCGTGTTGAACTACTGCAACCTAAAATCAACCTGTATTCAATCTGATCATACCATTTCATACTTATATACTTGTAATATCATATAAATTCTATCAAACCATTCACTCTATACTCACATCCAACAACAAACAAATATTATATATACATATATATACACACACACACATATACCTATAAACATCAACATATTAAGATCATCATCTATCGATCATCTCAAGTTATACTATAACTATCACATACTCATTGTATAGTATCAAAGACATGAAATCATGGAAAATGTAGTTGAAACAATTCCTTTATGGCATATGGGGAGAGAGAATGTGTCGAGTAGCAGCTGACCCACCTGTTCACTATCTCAAAATCTGTATGCTATCTCAAAATCTATCTAAGTCTTTACCTATTCCTGAAATCAATATATACAATCGCAATTGGTGAGTTGTAGACTCAGTGAGTAATCATTTCATCGTTAAATATAAAACCAACCAATTTTCTTAATCATTTATGAGTCAAATTTATCAAATTATTTATCTTTCTTTTTTAATCGTATAACCTGTATTCGTACGGAATCGTTCATAATAAACATACATCAATCATACCATATATGATAAAGACCAGCAAATCAATCACCACCATTTCATCTCCACCAATCATATCATATCATATCCACCAATTATAATCATGTATATAGAACACATATAAGCAACGTTCACGTACCTGTTCGCATTTCATTTCATATTTCGTGTACCTATTTCATTTCGATCATATATATAATTCCATTCTTAATGATTCATTCATATGTATTACCATTTCCAGATTAATCATATTCATACGTACATATCAACATTTATAATTCATATCCATATTAATCAATCAATTTGCAATTCATAATCATAATTTAGTTTTATTAGATAATGTGTTAGATTACTCACCTCCTAGCTGAAGTAATCCGACCGATAAGTACTCTAACTATGTCATGCATGTCTAACCTGTCATTCCATATAACCATTTACACAATTCATTATCATAATCAATTTCCCAACATATTAAAATGCATGTTCCTAATCTAATCATAATAATTTCCTATTGTAATGCCCTGAAAAATATAACTTAAAATTAGCAGAGAAATGGAAACAGTAGCAGAGAACGGCCTGGGAAACAGCCTGGGTAGACCGTTCACTAAACTATTTCCACTGCTGGAAAAAAGCTGATTTCGCACTGAATAAAGGCTATATGATTAAGCAAACAATTTGGGTAAATCGTTCTACAAACCGTTTTGATCTGATGGGTTTTTAAAATCAGATGCGTATTTTTTAGGAAAGAGAGAGAAGATACATTTCTAACCCTAGTTAGATCCCACCTTAAAACCTCTTTTTCAAACTTTAAGAACACACTTCTAGACCATTACCAAAACACAAATCCATACCCTTCACACCTAGATCTTCATAATCCTATGTTGAAACAATTATCTAGACAGACCTTATGGTTTGAGGCAACTTAAAGCAAGGTAAATCTCTAACCCTAGATTAAATTTATGAGTAATATAGTGAGATTTAAGTGGGTTATATGGGTTTCTATGGAGAATCCAAAATATGTAAACATTTAGCACGATATTGTGAGATTGAGGGGAGATTTAGGATTTTAAGGTTTAGGTAAATTGGGAATTTTGCATAATCAGAGGTGTAAATGTGAAAATAAGTGTAATGTGTGGTGTTTAATGTGAATGTGAATGATTTGTGTAGGAGGTGATAATTGGAACACAAATCAGAGTTGAGCGTCGAGTCAACTTTGTGGATTTTGAGGTAAGTACACCAAAACACACTTACCTTGGTATGTCCTACATTTGTATGGTTAAGTATACCCGATTCAATATGATACATTGAAATGTTAGGTTGGGTGTCTTAAGAATGGACTTGAAGTTGATATGACTCTAATTGATTAGATTATTTATGCTAAATGAAATTTGAATATGTTCAATTTGTTACGAGATGGTATGAATCAAATTGGATGTAACAAGTGCTAATGACTCGATGTATGATATGAATGTGTTTTTGTTTTGTTTGCTTGTGGATATGAACCTTGTGTTGAGTTATAGTAAAAATCATTTGTTGGTTGAATTAAGTGTTGTGAGTTGGTGAAGTGGAACAGTGTCTTGATATGATGATTGATGGGATAAGAGTTTGTGGTTGATTGTATGAAAATATGTAAAGGATGAAAATTATGAGTGTAATGTGTTTTGAGGAAAAGTGTGAAATGTTCATAAGTTATATTGTTGTGATTTTGATGATGAAATTGGAAATGCTTCCATTTCATTTATTCATGTCATATGGACATAGCATGAGCTTGCATGTTCATGAAAAGGGGAATTGCCACAAGAGAAAGCTCTAATTTATGAGGGGTATTTCCACTAGAGAAAAAGCCCAAAAGTTTAAGGGGAATTGCTATAAGAGGAAAAGTTCAAACTTAAGAGGAACTGCCACAAGAGCGAAAGCTCAAATCTTAAGGGGAGTTACCAATAAACGAGAGAGAGATCTCTCATATGAAAGAAAAACCCTAGGGAATGCATTTGTATGATTTCCATTAGCTTTCACAAATGCACACATTCATAGTTTGCATTGTGTATGCATGAGCATGAAAATGGAATGAGTGTAATTCTAAACTTGTGAGTAATGTTGAGTGTTTTGAATGAAGTATTCAATAACTTGAATTATGGATTGTAAATTATTGTGTGAATTGAGTATTGAAATGTTTGAGGATTGTTGTGAGATTAAGGTTGAACATCATGTGTTTAAGGATGCTCCATTATGGTTTGATTTAAGATGAGATGCCTATATTTTGAGTTTGGTTTGTGTGAGATGTTATATGTTAAAAGCTACTATTTTCTGGACATAACAGGTCAAAATAGGCTGGGAAACGGGCTAAGAAAATTGTTTTCCCAGCCATTTCACTCACAAGGATTCCTAGTAAGGTGGGGATAGTTTTTGGAACAGTTTACGTAAACCATTCTCGAACCATTCCAAATCCATGGAATTTCAAAAGGGTCAAAATGGGTTTGAGAATAGTTTCGTATAAATCGTTTCCTAAACCATTTCACATCTAGGGAATGCCAGGAAAGAAGAACAGGCTAGCAAATGGTTTACATAAACCATTCCCCAAATCATTCTCGCCAATAAAACAGTGATTAATTGAATTCTTTAAGATGAGGAATGGAAAGAATAACCGACTTAATACTGGGAAGTTCGGAGCAAATTAAGAATGATGACTCTTCACCTTGGATAACTTACTAAAGCTTATTGAATTAGATAATAATTAGGATAATTCCATTATCCTTAGTACATAAAACACCTAAAACACTTTACCAACGAGTACCACTGCATTAACTACCTTGGTAAGTGTTGTAGGTGCACTTACTGGGTAATTAATTATTCACGTGCATGTGTGTTTGTGGTGATTGTGCAGAGCGACAGTAGACTGTGGTTGAAACTTTCTTTTAGTGGTTCTCGGGAGGTGAACTTGGTCCTTTAGGTTGCCTCCTTAGCTTGTTTTTGGGGTTTTATTTTATTACCCACTTTTGCACATCTATACAAACGATAGTATAGAAAATTATTTAAATACCACGATTTGTAACTCATTGATCATGCTTCTGTATTTACCTTACATATTTTGTACATGATCGAACCTTGGTCAAACTTTTAAAATGAAATGTATTTACATGTTTTTACTATTAATGCTTATTGGTTTTAAATAAAAAAAATGGTTGCCAAAATTGTGTTAATCATTTGAAAAAGAGTTTACAAAATTTGGGACGACACCTATATTCCTTCAAAAATCTCTAACTCACAATTCTAAACATAAATTCTATTTAGCTTCGTAATTATTAAAGATAACCTTTGCAGATTCCCAATATTGACTTATGGGTTGATAACCTGCTTACTCCTAAGATTGAATTCGTGTTTTTACGAGTTAATTCCACCAGAATCTCCTTTCCTCTCTATACACTCTCTCAGTCTCTCTCTATAAACTTAACAAAATGAGTTTTATGTTGTGATTCTCATTAAATACATTTAACATGTTTAGCACGACCGTGTTGGTGTTGGCACGACCTGTGCAGAATATGGATATGCCACCACGTGTTTCAATTTCCAACATTTCTACATGTTTAAAAGCACAACACGACCCAATAAATTTTTAGCATGTCCTGTGCTTGTCAACACACCCTCCAGATTGTTTGACACTCCCACAGTGTTGATATTCATTTATTCAAAAAATCCAATTGTGCCCTTAATTGGCACAGTTGTGTTCATATCTTTTCCAGTTAGAACGCCCACCGTGCCAATTAGCACGTCCCCGTGCTGAAGTCTGCAACTTAACATTTTCCACACAACACTTGATCTAGTCTTAATCGTTCTTTCGTATCATAATTATGACATCTCTTAATTCATAATTCATTCATTTAAGTTTACTTTAATTAATCATTTTACTAATTATGGGAATTTAGGATAGGAATGTTACAATTCTCCCCCTTAAGGAATTTCGTCCTCAAAATTCATTAATACTTATACTCATTGTTATTCTATCTATTCAATTCTATCATATTTCTCTATTGATTTTTTCTATATGTATCAAATAAAAATGCAATGCAGTTATATAATTTTAACTCTTACAATTGAATAACTGAGGATAGTCTCGTCTCATCCTATTCTCAGTCTCCCATATTGCTTCTTCCATGTTGTGATGTTTGTAGAGAACTTTAACCATTGGAATCTCTTTGGTTCTTAGTTATTTGACTTTTTGATCCGTAATTTGCACTAGTTCCTCGGTATAGGTTAGATTTTCGTATCCATAATTTGCGCAATTTAGGAATTGGTCGTATTTTGTTACATTCAGATAGTTGTAAAATTAAAATCAACCTTGAATTGATTTGGCATTCTAATAAGCAATGATGATACACGATGTGGTTAAGATAAGCTCATACAGGGTCTGGTCACGCTGAGATGTAGTCGAGTCAACCTTGGAGATGCTGGATACATTCAAGATCAATGTCATGTTTGAGGATTGAAAACGACTTCTACTTTTCCTTTTTCTACGGGACGACACACGTTTGTGGTTTTGTAGTCTCCCATTATATTCGATCGAGACGCGAGACCAACTCTGTCATCACTTTTACAAGAAGTACTTCTCATTGGCCCAATCAACGTGTTTACACGCTGAAATTATAGAGTTCATGTAGTATGCGTAGGAGAGTTTAGCTGAGACTTGGGAGCAATTTAATGAACTCCTTTGTAGATGCCCATACCACGGGTTGGAGTCGTGGTTGTAGGTAGAGACCTTTGACTACGGGCTTATGCCAAAAACAAAGCAAGCTTTGGATTCAACTTCTGATGGATCCAGATTGTATAAGAGTCCAGATGATTACATGGAACAGATTGAGGAAATGACTCTGAATAACTATGCTTGGAATGATAGAATTGATTGACTGGTGAGACCTCGACTTTATCAGCCTTCCATTACATTTCAGGTGGACTATATTACGTCTGTTGAGGTGCAAATGATGGTCTAGGGAAAAAAATCGAGGAGTGTGCTAGGTTAGTTAGAGAGCAAGTTTTCGGTGGATGTCTAGTTCCAAAACCAGTTTATTATATTATGTGTGGTGGTGGTCACTCTACGGAGACCCGCTACTACACGTCTTACTCTTATGATGACTCATGTATGTCTATTGCTCGAGTCCACTGAAGGAAAGAGTGGAATAAGTTGACTAGAGACCACCATTCCAACCGTACCCACATAGACACTCCCAACATGTTTAAGTATACAAACCATTGTATTCTCATCATCATCAACCTTCTTTTTCACAGTCTCAGTGATCTTGCCATTCTTCTTCCCATTCTTCCTATTCTTCTTATCAGTCTTCTCAGTATTCATCTTTGTCTTTTAATCATAGTCCTCTTAGAAACTCACATCCTCCTCCTCATAAACACTCTTACCAACCACTATATGCAAGAAATCAACCTACATCTGATGGTTTTGCTCCTGCCAGTACCAGTGGTGGTAGTTCAAGCGGTGGAGGAGCCGAGAGGAGGATGATGAATTAAAATTCTAGACCCGAGATTTATAAACCACTCTTCAAAAACTCAATTATCAGATGAGTCAAATGGCAAAGTAGCTTGGTACTAGGCCACAGGGTTCACTACTTAATAGTATTAAAAAGAACCCTAAGGAATAGGTGAGTGTTGTTATTCTACTATCCAAGGAGATGCTTACCCCATACCACTTTGCAATTAGGGTAGAGGAGGGGATGAGATATGGACTTATTCCCTGCTAGAGGAGATGTTGTAGCAGTCACATCCCAAAAAGATAGAGGATTATGTGAGCACAATCGCCTATCGAAACATTTTGTTGATACCACTCATATTCTGACCATATTATTTGAACTCAAGAGTTTCTCCATAACCAACTACTAGAACGAGATGTTCATTGGAAAGTTGTTAGTTGATAGTAGGTCAAGATAACATTATGCCGTATACATCTTTTTATCCAGCTACAAAGGGTTGAGCTATATGAATTTACTACTTCCATTCAGCTGGCAGATAAATTTGTCATTTTAGCCATAATGATAGTGAGGGATATCCTTTTGTGAGTTAATAAACTCGTATTTTGGGTGGACTTTATTGTATTGGATTCTCAGAGTTCAGAGCATTAGTTGATATAAGGGCGACATTTTCTTGTTATAGTATAGGCTCTACTTGATGCCAAACATGGCCAGCTCACTCTGAGAGTGGATGATAAGGTTATTATCTACACCTTCCCACTTTTAAGATTGCTGGAGAGGGTATATAAGCATTGTGTAACTGCTTATTGTGTGTCATAGACACTCAGTGTTAGATCGCAGCAGGGTACGCGTCACAACGAGCCCTCTTCAGACCTATGTGTGTTACAGTTGATGGGACACGTAAAGGCTGATGATTGCTCTTGCCAGATCGTGTTTTTGGGCAATGTTTCAGTGTTGGATCAGGATCAAAAGCAAATGGTGTCATGCTACAGTTTGGATCATAATCTGTATGGGGAGATTCGTTTGTTGAGCAAGGAAAGAGATTGAATTTTTTAGATTCAATGAAAGTACCTTGGCAGAGCAGGAGGATGACAAACTTCCTATTAATTTCAGTGACTGCAAACGATATGATCCTTTGTACATATGTAAATAGTTTTTTTCTCTTTTATTTTTGCCTTTTGATAGTTAGGTTTAGCCTTTTTTGTGAATATGACTTTCCTTGAGTTCTTTTTTTAGAGATCTTTGTGTTGTTCGCGTTTCTACGGGTTCTGGCACAAATGCAGGTTTCTGGTAAGTTTTGAATGCAGTTTTGTATTGAAAATCTACAACACAGTGGCCCAGCATGGCCCAAATGATAAAAACTCGAGGCCATACTGGCAACCTTAGGAGCACGACCTATGCTCTTGATGAGCACGATGTCATACTCATAACCTTAATCACATGAGTCGTGCCTCCATGGCACGGCATCGTGTCCCAAACCTAATTCTAGGTCAGTAGCCTGGCACGACTGTTGTGTTAAATGACACAATCTTGTACCGGTGACCCCTAATTTGGCACAAGTCATGCTGAGCTCAACACTATCATGTCGAGCTGCTGAGTATAAAATAACTCATGTCGTAACTCATTTTCACACCCTCAAACATGCTGCAAACTCTCCAAAACAACACGATCCTTGGCCAGCAACATGACTTGTCCTCAACAAGACCTTCACACTCCCCCAAACACATTTCTCCTTCTATTTTCTTTAGATATTCATCTTAATGGCAGCCTCTTCCTTTCAAAAATGGCGATGAAAACAGGACGAGCACCTGTATCTGGGTTTCAATGACGATACACTGTAGGTACGGTACAACATTCTTTCTAAACATCCTATACATGTTGAGAAATTTATTAATTTTGATGTTTTAGCAAGATTTAGAGTACATATGAGTGAGTTGTTGTTTAGGGGAGGATTAGTTGAATATGTCAAAATGGATGATCAAGTTTTGTGCGAGGAATTATTTTTAGAGTTTTTTGCAACTTTGAATGTAGAGTTTTTAGGGAAATCTTTCAAGTTTAGGCAAGCTGATGCGTAGCATATATGGTCTTTTGGGAGATTAGAGCATGTTATTAGGGGTGCTGATAGTATAGAGAATTCCCTGATGGATTGCACTGTATTTGATCAGTACTGAGTAGACGATGTCATATTCTAGACAGAGCTCACAGGATAGGATGGAGGACAACATAATCCCAATGTTTAGAAGGTTTTCAAGTAACTAAATCCTCTTCTATAGATTATACACAGAAGGCTCAACCGATCGATTCTCTAGACGATAGACAGGATGAGGTTGCAGGCATACGATATTTACATTATATTTATTAATACCTGCATGACCAGAACGTTGATGTGGTGCATATATTCCTCGACCATATCTATCAAAACACAATAAATGGGTAGGAGCGATTATGAGAGATTACTTTGTTGCGCAGACTGCCACCGAGTTGACATTGATTACATGACGAGTTAGTATACTATTAGGACGCATCTCGAGTATGGATATGCGCATTTATGAGAATATGAATATGGCATACTGAGATGATGAAATACCACGACTGATTAGGTTTCAGTATGCCCGTATGCATCCACCTCGATCACCTTCTCCTACAGTACATGCTGCAGAGCTGCCCTCAGTACTGCAGAGTCCACTCCCTTAAAGTTTCTCTTTCTTAAAGGTACTTTCTTCTGCTGTGCCACCATAGCTAGCGCATCATTCATGTACCAATTCTCTAGCTTCCCCATTGAATTTATGTGGATATTTCCATGACCCTGAGGAGTGGGCAAAGATGTTTTGCAACATTTGTAGTGCACAATAGTACATCGAGACCGTCGTACAGTAAGAGTGGGAGGTAAATCGATAATTTTTAGAGATTAGATCATAGTTGGGCGCTATTGAGAGGCAACAATAGATTCTAGTCGATGAGCAGCTTTGGCAGTCTTACTGATATGATCAGATTGAGTAGAGGAAGTGGCAGCTAGCAGACTGGTAGCTGGCCTATTATCATACGCAGTAGATTGAGCAGTTTTGGACATTCCATTAGGATCCTAATAGCTACTTGGATTCTATCATGGCTAGTCTTTCCTCCCTGGTAGATTGTTTAAGCTGTCGTTCTTCTAGAGCTGTGAATGTTGATGCCATATATGAGCGATGATGTCGCACTCCCACACCACCTCTAGTTGAACCTTCGACAACTGCCACTTCCCCTAAATTATAGTCTCCAGCACCAGATCTAGCTCACTCTCCAGCTCTAAATTTTCTGATTACTCATTATTATGAGCTGCTTGACTTCCAGTATCCTGTACCTCAGTATTTACTTGGTAACCATCCATAGTTCTCTCCTCAGAGTTGATGATCTACAATTATTGTAGGGCTTTGCTTTTTTAGACTTGTATGTTTATTTTTTTATTGTATGTTGGTCTTTGTACTCAGACTGTTAGACTCTTTTCATTTGCCATATTTGTCTATTATCATGTTTTGTTAGCTGTGGATTATATTGTTGTTGGTTGAGTTATCTTTGTTGCATGTTTTGCTCTTTTAGGATGGATTTCTTGAGTTTGTGTTGATTGTTTGTAGGCTGTATGTACTAAATAGGTGTTGTTTGCCTTTTATCTCTACAGCACGACCTGTGCCTTCAGTACGATGGTCATGCTGCAGCACTTACTTGTTTTGTGAATTACAAGTGCTCACCACGAGGCTCGTTCCATAAACATGATGGATGTGTTGGTTTTAAATCAACATGACCTATACGAGTCAGCACGCCTCATGTGGACCTATCACCACGACTGGGGTTGGCTCCAACCTTGCTCGTACCAGTGCCAATCATGGCATACTTTCACATTTGACGCTCCTCGAGCTACCACTTACAATTGTAATTTTTCTCCTTTTAGTTTTCTTTTCCTTTTGAGAAAATTTTCTTTCTATATTAACTATTTGTTTTCCATTTTCTTCTTCTTATTTGATTTTCTTATTCACGGTTTTGTATATAATTATATTTACTTTTGTGACCATTTATTCTTTTATAGGAAAGACTTCTTTCATTTTCTACTTCTCTTTATAGGGGTATTTTCTTTCCTTCTCTCTATCTCTTTTCTCTTGTATTTGCCTGCTTATTCTATCTTCTCTTCCTATTCTGCTTGCACTTGATTCTTTTTGCTATTGTCTAACCTTATATCAAACATTAAGGACAATGTTTAAAATAAGTGTGGGAAGAGATCATGTTTTTGTTCTAAAAACCGTAGTTGATTAACCATGATAGGATAATTATATATGCAATCTTAAATGATTTATTTGTATAAATGAATTTATTTTTACCAATTGTCTTATTACATTGGATAATTTAGAATTGAGTATGATTGATAGACTAATTCTAGTGAGGTGCATAAAATACTTAGGTATCAGGCCAATTTTTCTCTTTTATTTACTTTTAACTCCTAAACTTCCTTAGTTTTTTAGGGAACTACTCCTCTATTAGACGAATATGAGCATGTGCATTTACTTTTAAAATTAGGAGTATTTTCGTAAATGGCAGAAATCAAGTGCCTAATACAAGCAGTTGGTTTTGCGTTTCTGCTGGAAAAAATTCTTAGAGAAAGAAGTGCCCAAAAAACAAAATATATATTAAAAAAAGAAAGAAAAGAAAAGAAAAAGAAGAAAAATAAAAACAAAAGAAAACAAAGAAAATAAGAAAAGAAAAATGAAGAAAGAAATAAAAAAAAGGAAAAGAGAATAAGAGGTTAAGGTTAAAGAATTGGGGTAATTAAAGGGAATTACTTGTTTGTTTCTATTTGAGATTGGAGATGCCAGTAAAATAGTCTTACATATCTACTCTTCTTTTCATTCATTCATGACTCGAAATTGGTGCTTAGATTATTTATTTTGCAAATAGACTATTTTGAATGCATTGTGATTTGATTTGATTGAGATTGATTCTGTGTGTTGTTTATTGGATTGGTTGGTAGCCTAATTTTAGCCTTGCTTTGCTCAGGACGAGCAAATATTCAAATGTGGAGGCGTTTCATGTATGCATAATATGCACATATTTTTGACACTTTACTTATGTATTACTCACACATCTAGGTGCAATTTTCCCTAAAAATCACATTTTAAACGTTTTTAATTGGAAAACATGATTTATGTTTAAATGTGATTTTATGCGTTGATTAGTTCATGTCTTTATTGATTATTGTTTTTTTGTAACATTTTCCATTAAACTCATAATTTCCACCACATTTACTTACCATTTCCACACACACTACCTCCTACAAGCTAAATCATGTTTATTCTAACAATTTATTCATAATGTCATCCACTTTTCTAACCCTAACCATCATATGCAAACCTTAAAATAATAAGTCTCACCACACCAAAAGAGGGTTTAGATGATTAACTTAGTTCATTTGGCCTCAATCTGTTGAAATCTGCCTCTTTTACGCTAAACATCGTGTGGGCATTGTGATTTAGGGTTTAGGGTTTACTTTGTTAAGGGCATCTCCAAGACTCAAGAATGAGTCTTATGTCTATTTTTATTCATTTAGTAAATTCCCAGGATAACTTATGTTATTCTAATAAGTAACGTGCGTTACTCAACACTAGTATGTTATTCTCTGTATTTTTAACCCCTCTCTCATTCTACGTTGACCCCTTCAGGATTCCTAACCCTCTTAACATTGTTTGGACTTAATTTTCACTTATTTTTGGAAGTTAAATTCGAGGGCATTACAGTTTCCCAAACTACTTGGTCAATTCAATCTCACCTTTTTCCTCCTTTTTTGTGTACAAAACTCATTCGGTCCCTTAATTCTTTTTTTTATAATTGTTAATCAAATTAAATTAAAGTAAATTTTGAGGTTATTACAGCAGCGCCCTGAGTAACCTACCACATTATCTCTAAAACTGCTAAAACAGGGGTTGTTCAGGTACAACACGTGGGTTGAGAGGTTGTTCATTGTGCAAGGAAGTCACCACATACCCTGTATGGATTCTAGGGATTCTGCTGAGTCCAAAACATGCTCCTCTCTGGGATCCATCATACACTTAAGAAATTCAACAACCTTTTAGAAATGTTTTCATAAGTTATGCAAGATTTTAAAGAAAACTCATGCAATTGCCACAAGGAATCCAATCCTCGCTTTGATACTACTAAATGTGATGCCGAAATTAATTTTTCCTGTTTATTTTCTTTTATAAAAACCCATGAATTTTTTTCGAGATTTGTTGAAAACAATGACCATAAGTTCCAACCATACAATATCTATGTAAACAAATTGTAGAAATCTAATTCTAAAACCTTATACATGATGTTAAATCTTGATCAGGTGCCCATTTGAAATCTCATAAAACATTGATAAATACATCATTTTTGTAAAATTGAAAGATTGGTCAAACTTTAGCACATGATGGATGGATATCGACCTCTTGACAAGTCCTTCTAAAACTCGAAGTGGATTGAAACAAAATAATCCACTCAACTGTCTCACAACTGTTTTCACATGAGTAAACATAAAATAGCGTGATTTTAAAGACTCTATAAACATATAAATCAACACATTTACTTGATGAGATTAAGCGTAATATACTCTTTATGAAGTGTGTGTTAATTGCGTATGAACTTGTGCTAATGTTTGTGTTTTATAAAGTGTGAAAAAATTTTGGGTTTGGACTTGACATGGTTGGATTGCGACCTTGTGGTGTTATGTATCTTGATAACGATTTGCTTTTGGAAATTTTGTGTGAGAATGCAAATGAATGCATGATTGATACTTGAATGGTTAAAAGATAATTGCATTCGAGCTAAGCTATGCTGAACGTAAATTAAAGAGGAAAAAATGGATTTGAAAAGAGATGATTAAAAATGTAAATGTGTTATCCATAAAATAGTAAAAGGTTGGTGGATGTAAATAGATGTGACGAGTGTATTGATTGATAAAGCTTAGGGGTACTATGAAAACCTATGGTTGATAATGCACTAACGAGAAATAGAAAATGATAAGATGTAAATGTGTTTTAAGTGTGGAGTCGTGTAGGAATCTCGTTGGATTCCTTATGAATTCTTAAATTAACGAAAAGAATATGGAGATTGTGAATTTGTTATGTTGCATGAGTTTGTTACTAAGTCGGTTGAATGTAATTGTGCGACTTGTGAGAATGCTCACTTGACCGTAATGATCCATGTTTCTTTGTGACAGTAATAATGTATGATTTCATATGAAATTAGCATGCGAGCAAAGTAATGACTATTACACTATTATTATAGTGAAAAACTTGCATGAGTTATTGATGATGTTGGGGTTGGTTTTATGTCATGAGTTGGCATTTTATGAATATATGTTTATGCATTTTGCTTGTGAAATGATGATGATGAGGTATGATTGACATCCATATGCATGAGTTTATTTTGGTTATGGCCATAAGTGGATGAATTAATGCATGGTGGAGAATGTTGAACATTTTCCTTACATTGCATATGGATTATGGACACGGCATGATTGAGTGTCATTGTAGCATTACATGGGCATGATTGCATATTCATGTTATGAGATAGTGAAAAAGGAAAGCGAGAGGTCTTTCCTTGTGAAAAGAAAGGAGGATTAGGCTAATCAAAAGAAATGAACCGAGCGAGAGCTCTGTTCAAGAATGAGAAAGAGGGGATTAGCCCAATTGTAAACAAAAGTAAGTTGCCTCTTGTTGTTATGATAAAAGGGGGAATTAGTTGAAATGAAAGAAATTCTGAGCGAGAGCTCGATGTATAGAGTCCGAATAACCCCTAGAAAGGGGGGATTGAATTGAGGTTATATGAATGGCAGATTTTTCGAGTTTTTTGCAGAATAAAATTGAACAAGAATAAAGAAGAAATAGACAACCGATTTAGACTGGTTCGGCTTGCAAATCCTACTCCACTACTAGGCTCTCACTTAGGATTTCAACACTTCACTATGTTTTCCGATTTCACTTGAATTTTGGCTCAAGCAACCTTACAAACACTCTGAGTTTTGACTCAAATCAAACTAACAAAGATGCACTCTCTTAACTAAAAACAATATCTAGATGAGTTACAAGAACATAAGAGAAAATAAGCACAATTATTTTGCAAGACAATAATCAACTCTTCTGTAAGAGTGTGTTATATCTTCTCTCAAGCAAAAACCTCAATTTATAAGTGCTCTTGAGTTTTTTCTCGTTGTTCTCTAATAATGACAACTTCCACCTACTTTAAAAAATTAACTTTTGTTCACTGTCAACTGTACCAGTCAACTGGTTTTCTCTGGACTTGAGTAAAACCATATTCCAGTCGACTGGTTCATAAAACACTTGAGTAAAAACACCTTACTAGTCGACTGGTCCAAAAATCAGTCGAGTGGTTTTCATTCCAGTAGCGTTCCAGACTTCCAAACTCGACTTGTAGTAGACCGACATACTTACCAGTCGACTGATATTACCTGCCAGTCGACTTATTCATCTGTCTGTCCATAAATTTTAAACTTAAAAACTTTCCAAAAGTCATATCCTGATTTTTAGGTCAAAGACATGATTTCTTTCCATAATTTCAGGGTTTGTGGCTCTCTTTAGCTGTCAAAGATGTCTTGTCCACAACTTTTAAAACTTCAAATCTTCCAAAAGTCATATCCCCTATTTTAAGGTCAAAA
>CANYCX011888107.1:0-12779 GCA_948193385.1 Breynia disticha f. nivosa | reverse complement strand
ACTTTTGCTTTTTGTATAGTCATACACATATCAGTATAGGCTTTTAGTACTTGCATTCTTTAAAACCAAAAACCATACGCTTCTGCATACATTTGATATTGATTTTGTATTTGGGTTGGTTTAATGAAATGCATGTGAAATGCATGTGCTACTTTTCATATTTATATATATTTACACATTTATCCTCGTGCTTGATGTGAGTTGTGATTTAAAAAGAAAAAAATGGGTGCAAAATTTCTATTTATTTGAAAATGAATTTTCTAAAAATGGGGTTCACATTTAGTGGTATCAGAGCAGGGATTAGATTCCCTGCGGACTGTACCATTGCATCATTTTTCATGAAACTAAAGTTTTCAAATGGTGATTTGGTGATTTGGTTAGGGTTTAGGCTCAATAAAATTAGTGAACAGACTTATTAGTTCACGAGCTTTAAATAAACTAAACTTGAATAAAATTTTGACATTGACAAGAATGCTCGGTTTTTATTTTCAAGAAATTTGGTTTTTAGTTTTTTTATTTTGATAGCCAATCGAGTGAGCCAAGTCTCGTGCCCAATCTGGTTCATTTACGACCATAGGAAGTTTGGAGTTACCAAGTTTTTGGAGGGCTTTGTGATGTCTACTAAACCCTAAACTATAAATCCTAAAGAAAACGTTAAATCTCTTAAGCGCTTGATTGATTTTTCTATCCCCTCTTCATGATGCTGGTTGATTTTTTGTGTCACCCTAAACCCTAGACCAATGTAGATTAGATTAATTATCAAATATGTTGAATATAGTATGTTGGAGCAATACCTTAGTGAAAAAAATAAAGAGATTATTATTCTTATATATTTATGTTTTTGATGAGTTGATTACCATAATGTATGTACCAAAATTTTTGGATTTTCTTTTTTTTCTCCTTTATAATAATAAACTTTTAGAAAGTTATCATAATTGAAAAGTAAAAAAAAAAGAGATTTGAATTGTAATTACAAATTGAGGACAAATTATATGTTTGGCCTATATCTATCATATAATATTGTGCAATAAAACTTTAAATTACACTACTAGCTAATATTTTTTCACTATTAATATTAAAAAAATATAATATATTTAATAAAAAATATTATT
This sequence comes from Breynia disticha f. nivosa, assembly GCA_948193385.1. Lineage (NCBI taxonomy): Eukaryota > Viridiplantae > Streptophyta > Magnoliopsida > Malpighiales > Phyllanthaceae > Breynia > Breynia disticha. Next base: position 11,667 of record CANYCX011888107.1, on the reverse strand, counting down.
TATTTAAAATATTTATTTTTTTATTATATTTTAAATATTTCTATTAAAATTTTCTCCTATATTATTACGCTTAGTTTGCATGTTATATTTTTTTGAGTGCTTATTTTTACATATTATTTGACAGTGTTTTCAATAAGATAAAAATTGAAATATTATATCATTCCTGATTAATGAAAAGATAGTTATTTGAAAAGTTATTTGAGAAAATACATATTGAATTACTTTTTATGAATTAAATGTTCATCTTATAAAGCACATTTTGCGTATTTCATGTAAAAAATTATGTTATAATTATTATAATATTTATTCATTCTATTTTAATTTTATAGAATATTCACTTGAATAATAGTCAAAAAATAAAAATTTATTCAAAATTTTTCAAATAAAAAATATAATAAATTAAAAACTTATATTATAGTTAATTAATAAATTTTATTTTTTACAATATTTATTTTTATTATATTTTAATTATTTTATTAAATTTTACTTATATATTAATACATTTAATTTTCAATTTATTTATTTTTTGCTATTTTATAGTAATATTAGTTTTGTTTTTTGAAAACTAGAGTAATATTAGTTTGAATGCAAAAAACTGGTGTTCTTAAAATCTCATGTAACTGTAAAAAGTGAACCGCTCCCTGTATAACGGCTACTTTCTCTCATGTCTCTTCATTTTCAACCCATTCTCTCACGTTCATAGCCTCCACTTTCTCTAACGTCTCTTCATTCTCAACCCACCACCTCACCTCCTGTCCATTCCGATCCTTCCTTATTCCTTTCTCTGTACTTTTTCTCGTGTTATCATTCTTCTTTTCCAATAACAACCTTTGTCGATTCTCAATTCCCTCCATCTTTGACCACCGCATCGTCTCCTATCCTTTCACGGTTTTGGGAGTTCAGGTAAGGTTAAGGCACCCATATTAATTTCATGTTTTCTTCAATTCTTCCTGTTTACTGTTATTGGGCGAAGTTTTAATCTGGGCATCACAGTTGCAACTGAGAAGGGAAAAATATATTACTGTTTATACTTCATCCCATCTTGTTCATTTTCAAACCTAGAAAAGGGAAACACTTGTTTATTTCGGTGTTCTGTTATTGGCAATGGGTATTAGGCATCCTATATCATTTGTTTTAAGTAAACTATATAATTTTCCAAATAGTGAATTGAGTTTTTCTACTGGTGATTTGGGATCAATCGGGGCAGTTAGGCAAGTTTTACAAGTGCTCCCTCAGGACAATGTCAGCTTGAAGTTCCTTTTACAAGCAGCAGGGATGTAAGCACCAGTGACATCGATCTTGCTGTCATCACTGAAGCAATTGTTTTGGGTTTTAATGCCTGAGCACCCAGTTCAGTCAAGAGCTTGCGGAAAGAAAAGGTTTCGAGATTAGGCTAATATAACGAGCTTATTGATGATGTAAGAAATGCAATGGAAGGACTTTTGGGGTCTGTTGAGGTAACTCAAATTGAACTTTAATTTGTTTTTCATGATGAATTGGTTCATATAGATCGATTTTGGAATTTGGTTCTCTTTGTGATGCAAGTTTTACTTCTTCTTGTTAAATTGGCAATATTTGTATGATTGATAGGACGAAGAAGCAGTAGGCTCTGCTGAAATCTGGGTTGTATTCAGTCAGCATTGGCAGTAGTGGGAGTGTTACTGGATGAATGGTAAATGAAGGAAAGTAATCAAAGGTTGTGGCATCCGAGTTTTTCAGACAGGGAAGACGGTCCATGTTGGTGTTCTTGATTCTTTAGGACGCGGGAAGGAAATTGTGAAAGAGGTACGTATGAAAGCCTATTTAGTTCCATGCCTTAAACAACATGTCTTTCTCTTTGTTTGAAAGTAATTCAGTAAAAACTGGCTTAATTTTCCTGCTCTTTGTACCTGGTCAAATATATTATGCTTGCCCTGTTGTCTTCATCATGCTTTCAAGAGCTGCATCCTGTATTTTAAGATTTAGGCTTGTTTTATGAGTAAAAACTAAGACTTTTTTTTTTCTTTCGGCCATTTTCCACACAAGTAGTCCAAAAAATTTTTAGCATGCTTTAAAAGAAAATAATAGATTGCCCAAAGTTACTTTATTTTATCTTTTGGATATTCTTCTTGGTTATTTCAATGATGAATTGAGAGAGGTAAAAAAGGAGAAGAAAATAAATGAAATAGAAATACAGCATTTAACTGAATTAAACCTTTGAATGTTTGTTCCATCTACAAGATTTTTCACACATAATTTGACTTGATAATAGAGGCTCGTCTATATGGTTGAATTACATTCACAGCCACAATTAGAAAGTGAGTTAATTCTAGTACTTGGAATTTGACAAAAAGGAAAGATACATTCATGAACGTTTTTATAATTCATTAACTTATTATTTGTTCGTCTCTAATAACTTAGAAGGTTAGTGGGATATATATGTGACATTGCGCAGTACAATATCTGATATTAATATGCTATAGTTCATTTTTTGTGTTCTTATTAATTATTTGGTGATGTGATAGATGTTATTTAGAGTTCCTTTCAAATTTTAATTATTCTTGTAGGACGTCATTGTAATTTTTAAAAATATATGTATATTTTTATAATTTTTAAAAATTACAAAAATGTTTCAAAACTTTTGTAAATTACAAAAATATCCAAAAACTTTTGGAAATTACAAAAGTATCCTAAAACTTTTAGAAATTACAAAAATACTCCAAAACCTTTAGAAACAACAAAAATGCTCCAAACATTTTGAAAGTACAAAAATAACCGAAAGTTTTTTAAAATTACAAAAATATACCAAAACTTTTAAAAATTAAAAAAATATCCCAAAACTTTTGGAAATTACAAAAATACTCTAAAACTTTTAAAAATTACACAATGTCCTAAAACTATTAGAAATTACAAAAATGCCCTAAAACTTCTTAAAAAAACTTCGGGAGTTTTATAATTTTTTAAAATTTTAGGATATTTTTGTAATTTTTAAAATTTTTGGGGTGTTTTCATAATTTTCAAAATTTTTGCCGCATTTTCATAAATTTTAGAAGTTTTTGGATATTTGGGGAATGATTCATAATTTTAAAAAATTTAGGGATATTTTTGTGATTTTAAAAGTTTTGGGAGTTTTGTAATTTTCAAATGTTTTGGGGAGCTTTTGTAATTTTTCATAGTTTTGGGTTGTTTTTGTAATTTTTCATAGTTTTGGGGTGTTTTTGCAATTTCAAAAAGTTTTGGGGTCTTTTTTAATTTTCAAAAGTTTTGGGATTTTTTTGTAATTCCTAAAAGTTTTGGGGTGTTTTTGTAATTTCAAAAAATTTATGGGTCGTTTCGTAATTTCCAAAATTTTTGTGGTCATTTTGTAATTTCCAAAATTTTTGGGGTCCTTTTGCAATTAACAAAAGTTTTGGGTTTTTTTGTAATTTTCAAAAGTTTTGGGGAATTTTTTAATTTTCAAAAGTTTTGGGGCTTCTTCGTAATTTTTAAAAGTTTTGGGGCCTTTTTGTAATTTTCAAAAGTGTTGGGTCCTTTTGTAATTACCAAAAGTTTTGGGGTCTTTTCATAATATTCAAAAGTTTTGGGGTCTTTTCGTAATTTTTAAAAGTTTTGGGGTCATTTTATAATTTTCAAAAGTTTTGGGGTCTTTTTGTAATTACCAAAAGTTTTGGGGTCATTTTATAATTACCAAAAGTTTTGGGGTCTTTTTGTAATTACCAAAAGTTTTGGGTCTTTTTTTAATTTTCAAAAGTGTTGGGATCTTTTCGTAATTTCTAAAAGTTTTGGGGTGTTTTTGTAATTTCAAAAAGTTTATGGGTCGTTTCGTAATTTCCAAAATTTTTGGGGTCATTTTGTAATTAACAAAAGTTTTTGGGCTTTTTTGTAATTTTCAAAAGTTTTTGGGCTTTTTTGTATTTTTTAAAAGTTTTGGGGTCTTTTTGTAATTACCAAAAGTTGTGGGTCTTTTCGTAATTTTCAAAAGTTTTGGGGTCTTTTCATAATTTCTAAAAGTTTATGGGTCATTTTGTAATTTCCAAAAGTTTATGGGTCATTTCGTAATTTCCAATAGTTTTGTGGTCATTTTGTAATTTTCAAAAGTTTTGGGGTATTTTTGTAATTACCAAAAGTTTTGGGGCATTTTTGTAATTTTCAAAAGTTTTGGGCTTTTTCGTAATTTTTAAAAATTTTTGGGTCCTTTGTAATTTTCAAAAGTTTTATGGTCTTTTTGTAATTTCCAAAAGTATTGTCTTTTTTGTAATTACCAAAAGTTTTGGGGTCTCTTTGTAATTTTTAAAAGATTTGGGTCTTTTTGTAATTTTGAAAAGGTTTGGGTCTTTTCGTAGTGTCAAAAATTTTTGGTGTGTTTTGCAATTTAATAAAGTTTTGGGGCGTTTTTTAATTTAAAAAAGTTTTGGGGTTTATTCGTAATTTCAAAATTTTTTAGAGTATATTCGTATTTTCCTTAAGTTTTGTGGTATTTTTGTAATGTTTGATAGCTTTGGGATGTTTTCATAATTTTTCAAAGTTTTTGGTTGTTTTAATAAATTCCAAAATTTTATGGTTTTTTTAATTTTAAAAAATTTTCTAGATTCGCGAGTGATATTAAATTTTTCATGGGAGAGTAAAAAATCACATAAATCATCAAAATGACGATATTCATATTATCAATCATGTAAATTATGAATTCAAAATGGCAATATTCATATTATAATAAAGTAAATTATCAATTTTTTTCTAATTACTTTGATATATTCTTTCATATTAATTTATACAGTTTTTGTGCTTTCATAAGCAAGTACATAAGCAAAAAGCATTTATATTTACTTCATATTTTTTTCAATATTTATTTTTTAAATTGACGTTGAATATCAATATATAATTCAAATCAAGTTCAACAAAAAATTGCAACATGGTATAAATCTTAATATAATGCTATATGATATTTTTGAAATTTTTTAAAACACAACTATATTTTTTAGTTTTAAAAATTTCTGTGATAATTTTGAAATTTTTTTGAAGTATTGACATATTTTTGTAATTTTTAAAAACATAGATATATATTTGTAATTTTAAAAAAAATGAAGACATTTTTGAAATTTTTCATTGGCATACTTTTTTGTAATTTTTAAAAACATAGATATATATTTGCAATTATAAAAAATTACGTTTTTGTAATGTTTAAAAGTATAGTTATTTTAATATTATTAATATTTTTTAGTGGCCATTTTTTGTAATTTTTCAAAATTTTTTGCCATTTTGGTAATTTTATAAGGTTTTGGAAATATTGTAATTTTTAAATATTTTGGATAGTTTTGAAATTTTTTAAAGTATCGGTACATTGTTGTCATTTTTTAAATTTTTTGGATGTTTTAGTAATTTTTTAAAGTATTGGTACATTTTTATGATTTGTTAAAATTCTGTATATTTTTATTTTTTTTTAAATATTAGTACATTGTGTAATTTTTTAAAGTTTTTTGACAATTTTGTAATTATATAAAGTTTTGTACATTTTTGTAATTATAAATTTTTTTAACATTTTCGTAATTTTCTAAAGTTATTGGAATTTTTTGTAATTTTATAAAGTTTTTGAATATTTTTGTAATTTTTAAATTTTTTTTGACATAGTTTTATTTTTTTATAGTATTGGTACAATTTTGTAATTTTTTAAAGTTTTTGGACATTTTAGTAATTTTTAAAATATTGGAAAAATTTTGTAATTTTTAAAATATTGGTACATTTTTGTAATTTTTAAGCATTTCTGGACATTTTTGTAATTTTATAAAGTTTTAGATCTTTTTGTAATTTTATAAAGTTTTTGAACATTTTAGAATTTTTTTAAGTTTTGAACATTTTTTGAAAATTTTTATAAATTGGTACATTTTTATAATTTTTTTAAAGTTTTTGCATATTTTTGTAATTTTTAAAGTTTTCAACATTTTTGTAATTTTTTTGAAATTTTTTGATGTGTTTGTAATTTTTATAAGCAAAGGTTTATTTTTGTAATTTTAAAAAATTTTATCATATTTTTATAATTTTTCATAGTTTTTAACATTTGTTGAATTTTTTAAAGCACTATTACATTTTTGATGTATTTTTAAAGTTTAGTACATTTTGTAATTTTTGAAAACAAACGTATATTTTTACAATTTTAAAAATTTAGCGGCATTTTTGTCATTTTCCATTATTTGGAGATATTTTTGTAAATTTTTAAAGTAATTTTACATTTTTGTAATTTTCAAATGTATTTGTTTAATTTTGTAGTTTTAAAAATTTTGTCTTTTTTTTATTTGCAAATGTATTTGTCTAATTTTGAAATTTTAAATTTTTTTGTAATTTTAATTATTTTTGAAATATTTTTGTAATTTTTTAGATAATAATACTTTTTTGTAATTTTTTAAAATTTTCATACATTTTTGTAATTTTCATTAATAGGTTTTTTTTTGTAATTTTTAAAAATTTAAGACCACTTTTGAAATTTTCATTAATTTGTAGTATTTTTGTAATTTTATTAAATATTAAACCATTTAATAAAATAAAGTTTAAATAAAATAAAATAAAATAAATAATAAATGTAATTTATTATTTAAATTTAAAATGAAACTAGAAATTAAAATAAATTTGAAAATTAAATTAAAATTAATTTTTAAATATTAATAAATATAAAAAGAAAAATGATATTCAGATTAATATAAAAATAAAATAGAAATTCAAAACACATTTATAGAAACCAAAGTCAGAAAAGAAAAAAAAAGATTGAATAATTTAGGATTAGAGAAATGGAAAGTGGACTATAATATAATGAGAACCCAAATTGGCAAACAGTATCGCCTCCCACTATTTTCAAAATTTATTGCATTCATGTGGAATTAATTAAAAGTTTATATATGTTCGTAAATTCAATAATTGGGGAAGTATAATATATCATTATTAAAATAAGAGAATATTTTTTTTTCAGATTCTTCAACTTGAAACACTAAGAACGAAATATATACTTTGTATTATCATAAATGTTATTTGTTAAAATACACTCATTTCTATTGAAAGTATAATACTAACATGAATCAGAAAACTATCTATCTCACACTTTATTTTATGTTGCTTATGTTCTATAAGTTTCAATTCCGAGTTTCACTTATTGTTCAAAGTATAATATTAGATCCACTTTATATTTTGTCTAATTTGATACTTAACCTTTGCATTATAACTCAATTTACGACCTTTAGTTAATAAAAACATTGTAGAATTTCATCTCCAATAGCAGAATTAATGATTTATTATGAAGTGAAGTCGTTTTTGGCAATTGTTATACAAAAGGATTAGTATTTGTGTATGCGACATAAAAAAAGAGTTTTAATTTAAAAAATAGGGTTTCTTTAGGTTTTTAAAGTTATTTTGATAATTTAATTTAAAGCCTGATAAGCCTGAGATTGGATGAAATGAGAATTCTTAATCTTATAAGATGTTTGTTAAAAATAGTTAATAATCAGATAACAAGTCTACTGATAAAATTATCTGGAAATAGTATCAGATGTGTATGTCAACAAAAGAGTAGGATAAGCTTATCAAAATTCTAAAAATAAGAAAAAAGACAAAATTATGTACCAATCTACCTCAAAATTATGTACAAAAAAGTGTTCGAAATTTCAGAATAAAAAAAAATGTTACAAAAATTCCAAAAAAATTTCAAAAAGTTATCAAAATTGTAAAAATACATCAAAAGTTTTCAAAATTTCAAAAATATGTTAAGAATTTACAAAATTCAAAAAATAACTTGAAAGTTTTTAATATTCCAAAATTAATTCAAAATTTTTCAACATTCCAAAAATATTGAAAAAGTTTGTGAAATTCTAAAAATATTGAAAAAGTTGTAAAAATTCTAAAAATATCCTAAAAGTTATGAAAATACCGAAAATATCAAAAATACCATAAAAGTTGCCAAAATTCCAAAAATTCCAAAAAAATCCTAAAAGTTATCGAAATTCCAACTTTTGGTATATTTTTGGAATATTGATAACTTTTAGGTTATTTTTGAAATTTTGATAAGTTTTGGTATATTTATAGAATTTCGATAACTTTTGGAGATTTTTGGAATTTTCACAACTTTTGGAGTATTTTTGCAATTTTGATAACTTTTTTAGGAATTCTGGCAACTTTTATTATATTTTTGGTATTTTCATAACTTTTATTGTATTTTTGAAATTTTTACAACTTTTCGGTTATTTTTGAAATTTTGTTAATTTTTAGTGTATTTTGGAATTTTATTAACTTTTGGGATATTTTTGGAGTTTAGACAACTTTTTAGTATTTTTGGAATTTCGAATACTTTGTTATTATTTTTGTAATACTGATAACTTGAATGATATTTTTGGAACTTTTGCAACTTTGACGATATTGTTGGTATTTTGATAACTTTTGGGGAATTTCTGGAAAATTTACAACTTTTTTTTATTTTTGTAATTTTGAAAACTTTTCTGGTATTTTTTAGAATTTTAAAAACTTTTTATCTATTTTTAGAATTTTGAAAAGTTTAAAGATATTTTTGGAATTTCCAAAAATTTATATATTTTTGAAATATTATAAACTTTATCCTATTTTTGGAATTTTGTAAACTTTTGATATATTTTTGGAATTTGAAAACTTTTAATGTATTTTTACAATTTTGATAATTTTTGAAATATTTTTGAAATTTCTGTAACATTTTTTATAATTTTGAAATTTCAAATACTTTTTGTTATTTTTGGAATTTTGGCAACTTTTATGGTATTTTTAGAATACTGATAATTTTATGATATTTTTGAAACTTTGACAACTTTTCTGGTATTTTGGAAATATCGATAACTTTTGGGGTTTTTTTAGAGTTTTGACAACTTTTTCAATATTTCAAATTTTGAAAAATTTTTTGCTTTTTTGCAATTTTTAAAACTTTGAAGTATTTTTAGAATTTTCATAACTTTTTTAGGTATTTTTAGAATTTTTGTAACATTTTTTATATTTTCAAAATTTCGAATACTTTGTTATTTTTGGAATGCTAATAACTTTTATTGTATTGTTGGAACTTTGACAATTTCTTTGTTATTTTTGGAGTTTTGATAACTTCAGGCTATTTTTAAAATTTTGAACTCTTTTTTATTATTTTTGGAATACTGATAAGTTTTATAATATTTTTGGAACTTTGACAACTTTTCTGGTATTTTTGAAATTTCGTTAACTTTTGGAGAATTTTGGAATTTTTATAACTTTTGGGGTATTTTTTGAGTTCTGACAATTTATGGAATATTGATAAATTTGATGACATTTTTGGAACTTTTGCAATTTTTGGAATATTTTTGAAATTTTGATAACTTGTGGGGAATTTTTGGAATTTTAAAACTTTTTATATACTTTTGGAATTTTGAAAACTTTGGATATATTTTTGGAATATTCAAAAATTTGGAGATATTTTTGGAATATTATAAACTTTGATACTATTTTTGGAATTTTGTAAACTTTTGAGTTATTTTTAGAATTTCGAAATCTTTAATGTATTTTTACAATTTTGACAACTTTTTAAAATATTTTTTAAATTTCTGCAACATTTTTTTAATTTTTAAATTTCGTACTTTTTTTTTATTTTTAAAATTTTGGCAACTTTTATCGCATTTTTGAAAACATTGACAACTCGTATGCATTTTTTGAATTTAGATAACTTTTGATTATTTTTTAAATTTCGAACACTTTTTTTGTTATTTTTGAAATCTCATAACTTTAATGATATTTTTCGAACTTTGACAACTTTTCTGTTATTTTGGGGATGTTGATAACTGTTGGGTTATTTTTGGCCTTTTGACAACTTTTTCAGTATTTTTGGTGGAATACTCATAACCTTCATGATATTTTTGGAACTTTTGCAACTTTTGGTATATTTTTGGAATTTCAATAACTTTTGGGTAATTTTTGAAAATTCGACAACTTTTTTTATTTTTGTAATTTCAAACTCTTTTTAGTATTTTTGGAATTTTGAAAACTTTTCACGTATTTTTAGAATTTTGAAAACTTTTTTAGGTATTTTTGAAATTTTGAAAAATTTGGAGATATTTTTGGAATATTATAAACTTTTATACTATTTTTGGAATTTTGTCAACTTTATGGTATTTTTTAAATTTTGATAACTTTTGGTTTATTTTTGGAACTTTGACAATTTTTCTAGTATTTTGGTAATATCGATAACTTTTGGGGTATTTTTTGGAGTTTTGACAACTTTTCTGGTATTTTTGGAATTTCAAAAATTTTACCAGTATTTTTTGAATTTTGAAAACTTTCATTTATTTTTGGAATTTTGACAACTTTTGGAGTATTTTTAGAATTTTGATAACTTTTTTAGGGTATTTTTAGAATTTCTATAACATTCATTGTATTTTTGGAATTTTTAATACTTTGTCGTTATTTTGGGAATGCTAATAATTTTTATTGTATTTTTGGAACTTTAACAACTTCTTTGCTATTTTAGATTTCGATAACTTTTGGGTTTTTTTTAAATTTTGAACACTTCTTTGTTATTTTTGGAATACTGATAAGTTTTATAATATTTTTGGAATCTAGTTAACTTTTGGTGTATTTTGGAGTTTTGATATTTTTTTTGGAGTTTTTTTGGAGTTTAGATAACTTTTTTAGTATATTTGGATTTTCGAACACTTTTTTCTTATTTTTGAAATACTGATAACTTTTATAGTATTTTTAGAAGATTTTTTGAAATTTTGATAGCTTTTGGGGAAGTTTCAGAATTTTGACAACTTTTTTTTATATTTGGAAGTTCAAAAACTTTTTTGATATTTTTGGAACTGTGAAAACTTTTTATATACTTTTAGAATTTTGAAAGCTTTTCAGTTATTTTTTAAATTTTGAAAAATTTGGATATTGTAACATCCTGAAAATACAATAAAATGCATAAAAATACGTAAAAATGTATAAAAAAATTTTCGCGAATTATTTTAAATAATAATTCAGAGAAAGATATAAAATTTTTAAGAAGTTTAAAATCGAAAATGTTTAAGTCGATCGTGAAAGGAAAACGACGACAAAATATATTAATACGAATGGAGGAATAATTAATTCTTCGCGTATCCCTAAATGAAAAATTGAGGAGAAATAAATAGTGAGAATATTAAGACAATTATATTTGGATATTGATTTTCGATAATTTCGAAATCAGAAATTTATTTGAAGTCGTGGTAAAATAAATTACGAAGCAAAGTGGACCCAATACGACTTGAAATTTGAATTTCCCCACTTTGCTTCCCACTCAAACGACCAACATTCTCCTTTTCCTTGTTTTATGATTTCTCTTTCTCCTCACATGCTCTCCTTCATCTCTCTTTCGATCCTTCACTATCCTCTCCAAAAACACTCCTTTCAAACCTTAAATCCATCACCACATATCAGAATTTTGGAGCTAGGAAGCTTGGGAATCCATTTAAGATCTTAAATTTGGTAAGTTTCTTGAAGTTTATGTTGAATCCCGTATGCTTTTGTATCCTAAGTTCAAAGTGTCATAACTTAGTGAATTTAGCTCCGATTTGGATGAAATTGGTTTCTTTTGAAAACTTAGTATGTGTACTAAGTATTGGTACAAAGATTTTGAGTTAAATCTTGATTTAAGTGCAGGAAAATGAAGTTTTAAGTTGAGTGGTTAAAAGTTACGGGATTGAACTT
>CANYCX011887885.1:0-38274 GCA_948193385.1 Breynia disticha f. nivosa | reverse complement strand
CCTACATTAATTTCATGAAACATATGTTATCGGGAGTCTAGACTCATCATTAAAGGGAAAAAACAAGCCAAACCGGGAGAAAACGCTCCCAAACCCTCTCAGACACACTCCCAACTCTAAAACACATTTTTAAGCCTCCCTAAACATTAAAACATCCTACCAACTCGAGGATTTCAGCAACGAAATAATACATCGATCTTTCCATCCGAATTCCTCCTAGCTAAGGTTAGGAGCACACTTGGAGGAAGGTAAAATCCCTAAATCTAAGCTGAAATTCGTGTGAAATGAGATGGAAATAGTTGGGTTTTGTTGGGTTTTTATCCTAGTTACTAAATGTATAAACATTTAACCAAAAACCTGAAGATTTAAGGGAGATTGAAGAATTTAGGTTTTTAGGAAAAATTGGGGGGAAATAAGTATTACGTGTTGTATATATCATGAAATGTGATATGATTTGAATTGTAGGTGACAATCGGAACTCGAATTGGAGATTGAGCAACTGCAAATTTGCAGAGTTCGAGGTAAGTGCACCGAGACACGTTAGCATTGTAGGTTTTGCCTCTATATGATTAAGTATATTGTTTAATGTTTTATTTGTTGAAATGGTAGCGAAAATGAGTCAATTAAAGGACTTGATTGCTTGAATGCTTATATGTGGATTTCCTGGAATTTGTGTAAATTGTGTGAGGTATGTTTTGAATGCTAAATGATGATGGTAAGATGCTATGAAATGTTCTACTAACGAATGGAATGATAATGTGAGTTACTTAAGAGTAAGTTATAAAATGAGATGTGTTTGTGAGCGTGTGGCTATATGCTTATGAGTATTATGGTTAAATGTTCTATGAATGCTTGAGTTATGATGTTATGAGTTATAATGCAAATGGTTCAAGTAAATGATATGTTTCTTTCGAGGAAAGGGTGAATGTTCATAAGTATATGACATAGAGAAGTTCTGCTCGACAAGTTAAAGTGTTAATTCGTGCTAAAAGGATGATTTGAATTGAGTGTTTGAAGTTAGTTTGAAAATTATTGCCGCTCATTCTTGGCTATGCTTGAGCATGAAGCTTATAACAAATTGTGTTAAAATATCCATGTGTACATTATGAGTGTTCTATTAAGGTTGTGGTGATGAACTCGTATGATTTATAAATGATGTGTGTATTGGCTTATTCCGCAAGGTGGCCGTTTATGGACATGTGTGCCCATTCATATTGATTTGTGAAACAAAAATGTGTTGGCCTAAATGTGGCAAATTCTATTGTTGAGAATGTGTGCCTTATGTGATGAATATGGAATTAATAATGTGGAACATTCATGTGTGATATTATGGAAATTGAGAATGGAATTGGAAATGCATAATTCTGAAACATTCATGTGTATGTAATACTATAGGAATTGAGAATGGAATTGGAAATGCATAATTTTGCATTCATTCATATCATTATTGGCATTTGCATGGGTATGATTGTATGTTACATGGGCGAAATGTTCTCCTTGAGAAGGCGAGTTATTCTTCCCTATGATAGAATAGAAGATTAGCCCAACTGTGAACAAAAGAGGGATTTATTCCTAATGAGATTTTATGCCGGACAGGAGCTCGATGATGGACTAGACCGAGGAAAAGCGAACAAAAGTTCGACTTATAAATGGAAGGGCGAGATGTTCTTACCTGGAATGTGCGATTTTGGTATGTTTGGTGATTTCATGCTGAGAATAAGGAATGTGACTTGTGGTTATGTATGATATGAATCATGTATGTGCGTGTGGAATTGTTACGTGTGAGTATGGAATCTTGGATGTTGATTGGCTTATGAATAATAGCAATTAGGTTGGTTATGTTCTTGGATGAATATACATATGTAGTTAGATAAAGGCTTGCTAGTGAGGTGAGACCTTGTGAGCTTGCTTGATTTGCATGTGTGGTCGGTATCTTGTGGTTCGTTACTGAATGGTTTGTGAATTGATTGTGAAATGGATATGATACTTGATTAATTATGAAATGGATGATAGATCTATAAGTTGTATGAAATGATTAATTGAGCTTAATATGGTTGGTATGATAAGCTTGAATAAGGTTTGAAGTGTGTATGAATGTGATTAACTTAAAAGGTGTGTGCATGTGTTCTGCAAAGGAATAACGTACCTTAAAATGAAATTTTATGTACGTTACCTTGATGTAAAAATTGACCCGAGTGGAAAGTGAAACATTAACATACGTTATTTTCAAAATAACGTACGTAACTGATGAGTAACGTACGTTACCCTAGTGGTAACATACATTATTCATGTGCTGGAAAATGTAAGGTTAAGCGGATGAATAATGTACGCTAGGCCAGGTTAAGCCTACGTTAATTTAGCCTAGAAAACCTAGTTTTAACCGAAATAACGTACTAATGCATATCAAAACACCTAAAAGACCTTACCAACGAGTACTTCCACATTAGCTACCTTGGTAAGCATCCGAGTTGTACTTAGTGGGTACTTAGTAACTAACGTGCATGTGTGTTTTGTGTATGGTGTGTAGAGCGACAGAGATTAGCAGCGGGACTACGATTTCGGCAGGGCTAAGAGGTGCGATACTGAAGAAGGTCAAGCTCCTAGTTTTGGGTTTTGTTTACGTTGCATGTATGTTAGTATAGATGAGATTTACAAACATTGCATGTAAATCGTTTTCCCATAGCTTCTGCATGTCAATTAATATTTTGTGTATTGCCGACATGGGTCTCTGTCAAAGTGTGTGAGAAGTTTATTTCTACTTTCTTTTCTCTCGTATATTTTCTCCGTTTTGAAAAGAAAAAAATGATTGCCAAATTGAATGTTTATTCGAAAAAGAGATTCACGAAATTGGGGTTCACATAATGAGTTTAATAACTTATAAATCATAAGCGGTCTCTAGTAAACACTATAATGAGCTTTACAAAATTGGGCTGACAAGCAGTGTCGACAACCCTACTACAACTCAAATTCATCCATTGGCCTTCGATATCATGATTAGCATAAGGCATTTCCCAAACACCCTAATCATTATAAATGGCCTAATCATTTCATTCAGGTGTGGCCACACTCTTCCCAGTATTGTCTACCAAGCGGATAGTGTTATTTGGTCTCATTTTCATGAGAGTGTCAATCCCCTCACTTCACTCACGCTCTTACTTATGATTCTTAGCATACTCATACTTGTCAACCTTTTGCGGTCACATTAGGCTATGTCAAAGAACACTAAAAATCCAAACAAGAGTTATAGTGATTTTTAGTCAAAGGATAATATTTGACATTGCAAATAGTGATCACTCTCCAAGTACAATGTTCTTGATTATGAAATATGCACTTTTCCAGATATCACAAATATCTATGACCAGTAAAACATGATCACCTACAAAGTACAGACGAGTCTTAATTCATTTCTATTCCCATATAAACAAGCGACTATTCATATTTAGAATATCAATCTCATAACTTCCAGATTCTACTATCAAGGTTCTCGACTTTATACCTCAAGATCTTAATAAACATTCATAGATATTTTATCAAACGCTAGCAGACTCGAACACATCTCAGCATGATTCGAGCATGACTTGACCACATCTCAGTGTGACTCAACCCCGTCTCAGCATGACTCTACCCTGTCTCAGCCAAATCCAAGAAAGACTCGACCAAATCTCGGCGTGATCTGAGCGTGATTCGATCGCATCTTGTCGTGAGCAATGCTTGTCTCAACATGATTCGAACGTGACTAGACCTCGTCAGACCATGACCCCATCTTGACAGTTTTCGAACTTATCTTGGAGTGACACGAGACCACTTTGACATGATCCGAGTGTGACTCACCGTGTCTCGATAGAATCCAAGCTTGACTCTACTATGTGTCGGCGTGATCTATATATGATTAGACCACGTCTCAGCTTGAATTGAGCGTGACTTGATTGTGTGTCGACGTTGTGCGAGCATGAATTGACCCTATCTAGGCATAGTTGAAGATAGACTTGACCGTATCTCGACATTGTCTGAGCATGACTTGACCACATCTTGACATGACTCGACCCGTCTCAACATGACTCAACTACATCTCGGTATGATTGCACATAATGTTGGTGTAACTTGAGCATGTCTTGGTGTGACTCAACATCTTGCGGAGATTAAATCCTTTCTTGGCGTGATCAAAACGTGACTAACCACGTTCTGACGTTATCTAAGCGTGATTTGACCCCCTCTTAGCGTGATCCAAGCATAATTCGAACCTGTCTTGCCATGATCCAAGCTGCACTTGACTGCATCCCTTTATGATTGAAGAGTGACTCGAATGTGTCTCAGCGTGATATGAGCATGACTTGACACTTTCATAATATGATCTTAGCTTGACTCAATCGTGTCTCAATAAGATTTGAGGTTTGATAGACTGCATCTCGGTGGGTCCTTTATATGATTCGATTGCGTCATAGTATGACCCGACCACATCTCGGCATAACTCGATCCCTTCTTAGTGTGACTCGACACATAGTATCGTGGTGACTCAACCCTCTCTCGATGTGACTCTAGCTCATCTCAGTGTGAATAGACCTCGTCTCGACTTGACTCCACAGTATTGGCGTGACTCAACCTGTCTCGGCATGATTCGATCCCCTCTCGGTGTGATACGAGCATAACACGACTGCATCCTCGTGTGATTCGAGTCTGACTTAACCACATCACTCCATGACTCGACCTTATCTCGGCTTGACTCAACCCCATCTCAGCACGATTCAAGAATGACTCGCCCACGTCTCAACGTACGCTGAGCACGACTCGATCACGTCTCAAAATGATTCGAGCGTTCCTCGATAGTATCTCGTTGTGATTCGAGCGTGAGTGGACCCTATCTCGACATGATTTGAGTAAAACCCAACCACATCTAGACACTGTTCGACCTAGGCTTGACCGTCTCTCTGCGCAACTTGAGAGTGACTCGTTTGCATCTCGCGATGAGAAGACCACGCCTCGGCTTAACTCGATTGTGTCTCGACATGACTGTAACTTTTGTCGGCGTGGCTCGAATGCATCTGGGCATGACTGCAACTTTTGTTCGCGTGATTCGATCGCGTCTTGGTGTGACTTGAACACATCTCGACAAGACTCAACACTTTCTCGGCATGATCCGAGCTGGACTAGACTGAGTCTCTACGTGGTGATCTGAGTGTGATTATACTTCATCTCAGTATAATCCAAGAGTGACTCAAACCCGTGTTAGCAAGATTCGAGCTTCACTTGACAACGTCCCTGCCTAATCAGAGCGTGACTTGACCACGCCTCTAAGTGATGTGAACGTTACTCGACACCGTCTTGGTGAGATCTGAGCTTGACTCAACAACATCTTGATATGAACTAACCTTTACATGATCGCGTCTCGCAGAGACATTAGTGTGACTTGATAGAGTCTCGGCATGACACGACCATATCTTGACATGACACAAATGCATCTTGATGTGACTCGACCCCTTCTAGAGTGACTCAACCCAGTCTCATCATGACTCAAACCTGTCTCGACGTGACTTCATATATCAGTATGACTAGACCGTGTGTCAGGGTCACTCAATCTCATCTCTGCGTCATCCGAGCATGACACGACTACATCTTGCCATGATCCGACCTTCACTCGACTGTGTCTCAGCGTCATTCGACCTTGTAGAGGTCTAACTTGACCCTGTCTCCAAAGGACTCGACCGCATCTCGGAGTGATTCGACCATGACTTGAGGGTATCCTGGTTTGATTCAATCATGACTTGACCGCGTCTCGATGAAACTCAACCCTATCCTAACGTCATTCGATTTGACTCGACCTTATCTTGGCATGATTCCATCCCATCTCGTGGTGACTCGACCCATTCTCAAGTTGACTTGACCAGTATAAGCATGACTCGACTGCGTCTCGGCATGACTCGATCTAGTCTTGGCGTGACCTGAGCATGACACGACCGCATCCTAGAATGATCTAAGCGTGACTCGGCTGTTTCTGAATGTCACTCGACTGCACCTCAGTTTGACTCGACCGCGTCTTAGAGGGACTCGATCGCATCTCATTATGACTCGTCCGCGTCAGAACTCTCGACTTGATTGGGGCACTTCTAGGGATGACCCAAAGAAGTCTCAGTATGATTCGATCCCATCTTGTTATGATCCAAGAATGGCTCGACCATGCCTCGACATAACTCCAACCTTTCTGGGTGACTCGACACGTCTCAGCATAACTTAACCCCATCTTGACGTGATTCGAGCATGACTCCATTTTGTCTCGGCGTGATCCCAGTGTGACTCGACCCCATTTACTGTGTAGTTCGAACGTCACTCAACCACAACCCAGGCATGTTATGACCTTCAGTACCGCATCCCAGTGTGATTCAAAGGAGAATCGACTGTGCCTCAGCATGATCCGAGTGTGACTCCGCCCCATTTTAGCCAGATCTGAGCTTGACACGACCGCATCTTAACATTATTAGAGGTTTACTCGACTGCACCTTTGCAAGACTTGAGTGTGAAACGACCCCTTCTTCGCGTGATGTGACCGCGTCAAGGCATGACTCGATTGCTTCTCAGCATCATTCGAACGTGACTCGACCGCGTCTCAACATGATTCGAGCGTGCCTTAACTGCTTCTCTGTGTGATACGAGCTTTTTACGACCGTATCTCGACGTTATCCGAGCGTGACTCAGCATCTTAATTTGCTCGATCACGTCTTGACGTAACTCAACCCTGTCTCGGTGTGACTCAACCACGTCTCGGCGTGACTCCACCGCGTCTCAGCATGATGTGAGCATCACTTGACAATGTCTTTGCGTGACTCGACCGCGTCTCGACGTGCTCCGAGCATGACTCGACTATGTCTAAACGTGATTGGAGGATGGCTTAACTACAACTCAATTTGATCTGGTTTCACTCCAATGCGTCTTGAAGTTATCAAAGCATAACTCGATCCCTTCTCTGTGTGAGTCATCCAGTCTCGACGTAACTCAACCTGTCTCGGCAAGAAACGACCACGTATTGGCGTGACTCAACTGCGTTTTGGCATTGTCATAATGTCACTCTACCGCATCTTAGCAAGACTAGAACACGTGTCGATGTTACTCGACCTCATCTAAACATTTTTCGACCCCGCCTTGGTTAATTCGACCTCATAATTGTGACACGACTGCTTCTCAACATGACTCCACTATGTTTGGGCGTGACACAACTACATTAAAGCTTTAGCCAACTGCGACTCAACAAGACCTAAGCGCGGGTCCACGTTACTCGACCCCTTCTTGGCATGACCTGACCGAGTGTCGGCGTGAACTAACTGCTTATTGGCATTATTTCACCCATCTAGACGTGGCTCAACTGTTTCTACATGTGATTCCAGCGTGACTCGACCACGTCTCGGAGTGTTCTGAGCGTGATAGGACCACATCTCCATGTGATTCGAGCATGACTCGACTGTGCCTCAGCATCTTTTGAGCGTGACTCAACTACATCCTTACATGATGCAAACTTGACTCAATCGCATCTTGACGTGATCTAAGCGTGATTTGATCCTTTTTTAGCTCATGACTCGACCACGTCTCGGCTTAACTCGACTGCGTCTTAGTATGATTTAAGTGTGACTCGACCTTGTCTCGGTGTGACTACACTGCGTCTCGACGTGACTCAACCGCGTCTTGACTGCAGCTAGACATAAATCGACCGCGTCTCGACGTCATCTGAGATTGAATTGTCCGCATCTCAACGAGAACCAAGGGTGACTCGACCGCGTCTATGATATCTTATCATGACTCGACCCATCTACGTATGACTCCATCTCTGCATAATCGACTGTGTCTCGGATGATCGCATGCTCGACTGCATCTCGGCATTATCCGAGCTAGACTCACTCTGTCTGGATTTGAGCGTCACTTGATCCATCTCAGTGTGTGAGTCGACCTTGTCGAAGTGACTTGACCCGTCACGACGTATTCGACAACCTCTCTACTTTATCCTAGCGTGACTCGACCATGTCTCAGCGTGATTAAGCTTGACTCAACCGCATCTAGTTGTGATCAAAGTGTGACTCGACCGCGATTCGGAGTGATTTGAGCTTGACAAGACCACGTATCAGTATGATCTGAGCTTGATTGGACCGTGTCTCGCATAATCTGAACTTGGCACAACCGTGTCACAGTGCAAGCTGAACGTGACTCGATGATGTCTCTATAAGATATGATCATGACTCAACCATGCCTCAGTGAGATCTGAGAGTGACTCGGTCGTATTTCGATGCAATTAGAGCATAACTCTACTGCTTCTTGACGTGATCTGAGCAAGACTCGACAATGTCTAGGTAGGATAAGAACGTGACTCCACTTCTAGGTGTGACTGATTAGACCTCCATTTCAGTATGATCAGACTTCGTCGCGACGTGACTCTGCCACCTCTCGGCGTGACTCAACCCTTTCACAGCATGACTCGATCCTGTCTCAACGTGAATCCACTGCTTCTCGACACGACTCGACTCCATATTGGCATTATTCGACACCATCTCGGCATTAGAGTGTCACTGCACCACGTCTCAACAAGACTTCCCTGTGTTTTGACCTTATCTTAGGGTGACTTGACCCCGTCTCGGTGTGACTCGACTCTATTTGCGTGTGACTCAACCTCGTCTTGGCTTGACCAGACCAGCTCTCGGTGTCACTCGATCTTTTCTCGGCGTGACACGACCCCGTCATCACTTGACTTGGCCCAATCTAGACATAAATTGACGGCGTCTCAACGTGATCTGAGCACGACTCATACGAGTCTCTGCATGAATCAACCTCGTATTTGTCTGATTCGACCCTGTCTCATGGTGTTTTGACCGTGTTTGGGTTTCTTCTGAGACTCCTCAAGACATGGTTCAACGTAATTCGAAAGAGTCTTAACAGGATATAAGCTTGGCTCCATCGCATTTTGGCATGATATGAGCGTGACTCATTGCATCTAAGTATGATATAAACGTGACTTGACCCCGCCTCGGTATGACTGACACTGTTTCATCATGACTAAACTGTGTCTCAATTTGATTCGAGCATGACTTAACCCGTCTCTGTGTGACTTTACCAGGTCTCAGTCTGACTCGACTACGTCTCAGCATGACTCGACTGCGTATCCACTTTGTCTATGCATGACTCATCCCATCATATCGTACGTGACTCAACCCATCTCAACGTGACTCGATCGCGTCTCAGTGTTGCTCGACTGCATCTCGGCATCACACCACCTCTTCTATGCATAACTCGACTAGGTCTCCAAATGAGTCGACCATATCTCAGCGTGATCCAACTGCATCTCGGCGTGATCCGACCATGACTTGATTGCATCTTGGCAGGATCCAAGCGTGACTTGACAGCGTCATGGTGTGATTTTAAGTTGATCTGACCACGTCTTTACTTGAAGTGACCATGACTCGACTGTATCTCGGCGTGATCCTAGCGTGACTCAACCATGTCTCGGCATGAGTATATCGAGTTTCGGTATGTCTCGAACGCATCTCAACTGCATCCCTGTGTGTC
Organism: Breynia disticha f. nivosa; assembly: GCA_948193385.1. Taxonomy (NCBI): domain Eukaryota; kingdom Viridiplantae; phylum Streptophyta; class Magnoliopsida; order Malpighiales; family Phyllanthaceae; genus Breynia; species Breynia disticha. The sequence goes on along the minus strand of CANYCX011887885.1, from coordinate 28,737 downwards.
TCGACCTCATCTCGTCATGATTCCACTACATCTCGGCATGACTCGAGCCTGTCTCGATCGAAATCAACCTCATCTCGACTTGATCCTAACTTTACTAGACATCGCCTCGGCATGACTCGACCCCATCTAGACGTTACTCGACCGCGTCCCGGCATGATGCGAGGATGAATTGATTGCATCAGGACAAAATTTGATCTTACCTCGGTGGGATCTGAACGTGGCTTGATCACATCTCGGCGTGATACGAGCGTGACTCGAGCGCATCTCAGTGAGACTCGATCACCTCTCGACCACGTCTCGACGTGACTCGACCCTATCTCGACATAACTTAACCTGTCTCTGCATGATTCAAACTTGACTCAGTTGAATTTTAGTGTGTCGAGGCCATGTCTCGACGTTACTCAATTGTGCATAAGCAAAATTCGATTGTGTCTCTACGTGCCTCGACCGTGTCTCAGCGTAACTAGATCGCGTCTTGACATTACTGAGCATGACTCGACCACATTTTAGCGAGCTACGAGCTTGGCTTGACCACATCTTAGTATGATCTGAGCGTAGCTGTAACTCGTCTGAGTGTGAACTGAGCAGGACTCGACCGTGTCGATGTGTGATCTATGCATTGTTCGATCGCCTTTGAGCATGATGAGAGCGTGACTCAGATGTGTCTCGACAGGACCTGAGTGTGACTTCATTGCGTCTTTGTCTAAATCCACCCTATCTAGGCTTGACTCAACCGCATGTCGACGTGACTCGACTCTCTCTCGATGTGACTCGTACGGGTTTTGGCAATACTAGACCTCGTCTCGGTGAGAATCTACCCTTTCTTAACGTGACTCGACTCCATGTCGGCGAGACTGAACCGCATCTTTCCATGATTGTAAACCATCTCTGCGTGACTTGAACGCGTCTCGACATGATTCAATCATGACTCGATCTCATCTTGACTATATCCGAGAGTGACTTGACTGTGTCTCAGAGTGATCTGAGTGTGACTCAACCGCATCTCTACATGATTCGGGCATGACTCGACCATGTCTCAACAGGATCCGAACGTGACTCAACTGCGTCTCGATGGAATTCGATCATGTGTCGACGAGCCCTAACTTGTCCCAACCTGTCTCGACCCTATTTTGGCGCGATCCAAACGCGACTCAACCAAGTCCCACGTGATCCCTGCATGACTCAACCATGTCTCAGAATGACTAGAGGACCTATTGGCATGACTCAATCCCGTCTAGGTATGACTTGACTGCATATCTCGATGTTATGGGAGCGTGAATTGTCAACGTCTCAGTGTAAATTGACTCTGTCTTGACGTGAATCACCCCGACTTAGTGTGATACGAGCGTGACTCAACCGGTTCTTAGCAATATTCGTGTGGGTCTCTATAATGTCTCGGCATGACTCCTCTGTATCTCTACGTCACTTGACTGTGTCTCAACGTGACTTAAACTCATATCGGTGTGACTCGCCATGTCTCGACGTTGTCTCGCCTTGCCTCTAACCAAGTCTCGGGGTGACTCAACCTTGTCTCGGCTTGCCTTGACCCCCTCTCGGTGTCACTGTACTGCGTCTTGGAGTGTCTTAAATTTGTCTCAACATGACTTGAACATGTCTTGGCGCAATGTGAGCGTGACTCAACTACGTCTAGGCATGATTCAAGCGTTACTCGACTGCTTTTGGGTGTGAGAAAAGCGTGACACTACCGCTTCTCGGCGTCATCCGAGCATGATTTGAACAGTCTATACGTGACTAGACCGCGTCTCGACATAACTTGACCCCTTCTCGAAGTGACACGAGTGTGATTCGACAGTCTCTTGACGTGATCCGAGCGTGACCCGACCTTATCTCTACGGGATCCAAGCGTGACACGACTCCGTCTTAGGATGATAAAAGCGTGACTCATTCCCGTCTAAGGGTGAGTCGACCGCATCTCCACCGCGGCTCGACATGACTCAACCATGTTTGGGCGTACCTTGACGTCGTGTCGTATTGACTCGACCTGTCTCGGCGTGACTCGATCATCTCGATATAATTCAAGTAAGACTTGACCCCATCTCTGATTGACTCAACTGCAAATAGGCCATAACCAAGCATGACTCAATTGCGTATGGGTCTAGTTCGAGTGTCACTCAACTGCGTCTCGTAGAGACTCAAGTTTGTCTCAACGCTCAACGATAGCGTCTCGGTATGATCCGAGTATGACTCAACCGTGTAATGCCGAAATTCGAGCTTGACTCTACTGCATCTAGGCATGGCTCGATTGTGTCTAGCCACCAGTCAAGCTAGTCTTGGGATGAATCAACCTCATCTTCGAAGGACTGGACTACATTTTGGTGATATCCGAGCATCACTCGACTGGGTCACATCGTAAATTGACTCTGTCTAGGCGTGATCCTTTTGTGACATTACTTTGTCTCGAATTGACTCGACCACGTCACGGCTTGACTCGACCGTGTCTCAACGAGACTCTACCTTATCTCGGTGAGACTCGATCCCGTTTCGGCATGATTCGAGACTGGCTCGACCACTTGTCAAAGAGATTTGACTGTGTCTCAAAGTGACTTGCCCTGTCTCTCTGTCGTTCCATGACTCGACAGTTTCCTACTTGACCACGTCAAGGCATAACTCGAATACAACTTCTACTCTCTCGGTGTGACACAACCTCGTCTTGCCACTACTTGACGATGCTGCTGCGTGACTCGACCTCCTCTCAATGTGACTCGACCACGTCTCGGCTTTACTTGACTGTGTATCGATTGTGTCTTGACGTGAATTGCATGCCTCTCTATGAGACCTGAGCTTGACTAGATTGTGCCTTCGCGTAATTCGAGCATGGCACGACAGCGCCCTGCATAACTCGACTGCATGATTCGAGCATGACTCAACCGTGTCTCGAAGGACTCGAACGTGACTCGAATTGAATTAACCCCATCTCGGCGTGACTCGACCCTATCTCGGCGTCGTCGTGAATCAACCTCGTCTTGATAGCACATGACCCTTTCTTGACGTGACTCAATACTGTCTCAGCATAACTCGATAGCACACGACCCTGCATCGATGTGACTCGACAACGTCTCAACATGACTCGACCACGTTAAGGTTTTGTTCGACCGCGTCTTGGCATGACCTAAGCAATACCTGATCCAGGACTGACTTTAGCATGACTCTACGACATCTAGATCTGACTTGAGCTTCTCTCAATGTAAGTCGATTGCATCTTGGCTTGATCTAACATTGACTCGTCTGCGTTTTAGTGTGACTCGAACTCGTCTGTTCGTGACTCAACCCCGTTTTAAAGTAATATGAGCGGGACTCGACTGCTTCTCGGCAGATCTAAACTTGACTCAACATCTAGACGTGATCCGAGCTTGACACGAATGCGTCACGGTGTGGCTCTACTACGTCTAGGCATGACTCAACCCCATCTCAACGTGACTTGGACAAATCTCTAGGTGACTTGACCACTTCTCTATTGCGTCTTGGCGTGACTCGACCTTGTCACAACGTGATTCGAGAATGGCTCAATCACAGCTCTGCGGGATCTGAGAGCGAGTCCACCCCATTTTGGAGTGACTGGACTGGATCTCTAAATTACTCAATCACATCTCAACGTGACTCAATCGCGTGTCGTCATGTCTCGACCCTGTCTCAGTCTTACTCGACACCATGTGATTCGAGCTTGCCTTAACCGCCACTCGATGGGAACTTAGCGGGACTAGATCCCATCTCATCGAGATCTGACGTGACTCAACAATGTCTCTGTGTGATCTGAGCATAACTGGATCGCATCTTGACGTGATCTTAGCTTGACTCGGGTATATCTCGGTGTGGTCCGAGCTTGACTCGACCGTGTCGTATAGGGATACGAGCGTCACACAACTGTGTGTCTGCATTACTCGATCTGTCTGGGCATGTTACATGACAACATGACTCGACAGCATCTCAGTGTGACTCGACCACTTTATGGAGTGAGTCGATCCCATCTTGGTCTGCATCTCCACATACCTCAACCTCGTTCGATTTCATAAGACGTTACCTCGACTGTATTCTGGTGTGATTCGAGCATGACTCGACTGCAGCGTGACTCAACCTCGTATCTACATGACTCGACTACGTCTTTACTTGACAAACCCCATCTCAGTGTAACTTGGCCCATCTCAGTGTGACTGGACCCCATCTCCATGTGACTCTATCGCGTCTTAGTGTGATCTGAACGTGATTTCGCTGCTTCTCGTGTGACTCGAACTCGTCTCAACATGATATGAGAATGACTTGATCGCGTCGTGTCATCCTCCGAGCTTGACTCGATTGTATCTTAGCTAGACTCGACAGCATCTAGACCTGAACTAGGCCGCATCTTGGCGTCATTCGAGCCTGACTCGGCCTCATCTTGATGTCCCCCACGCTTGACCCCATTGCGTCTCGGTGTGACTCCATCGTCTCTCGGTGTGACTCCATCGTCTCTCGGCTTAACTCCACTGAACGTGTTACTAAACGACGACTCTACATGACTCAGTTCTGTCTTGGTGTGATAATAGTGTGACTCGATTGCATCTCGATGTCTCGAATACGTGTTAGTGTGATCTTATCATGACTAAGACGAGTGTGGACGTGATTCGAGCGTGACTCGCCCTCTTTTCTTCGTGAGCTGAGTTTGAATCAACTTCGTCTCGATGTTATCTAAGCGTTACTCGACCGATTCTGAGCATGAATTGACCGTGTCACGGCGTGACTTAAACCTGTCTCGACGTCACTCGACCTCGTCTAGGCATGATCCGAGCGTGACTCAATCGAGTCTCGATATGTTACAAGCTTTTCTCGATCGCATCTTGGCAAGATTAGAGCGGCACTCGACGATATCTTGGTGTGATTCGTGCATGACTCAACCGCGTCTTAGCGTGTTCTGAGCGTCGCTTAACCACATCTCAATGTGATCCCAACTTGACATGACTGTCTCTCGGTGTATTCCAAGCATGACTCAACCGTGTCTTGATGCGATCCGAACGAGGCTCGCTGCAACTTGGAATACCTCAACTACATGTTGGCATGACTCGACCGTGTCTCAACATGACTATACCCTCTCTCTTCATGATTCGACCCTGCCTTGATAGATTCGAACCTGTCTCTATGTGACATCACCCATCTCGACATGACTTGATGAAGTGATTCGACCCCGTCTCGACATATTTTGAGTGTGACTCGACCCATCTAGGCATGATCCGAGCGTGACTTGATAGCATCTCAGCGTGACTGGACTGCATCTCAACATAACTCGACCACATCTCGATGTGACTCGACTGCATCTTTGCGTGACTCGATCGCATCTCGACTACATCTCGATGTACCATATCTTGACGTTATCTGGACTTGATTTGACCACATCTTTGAATGAACAGAGCTTCACTCGACCTCATCTTAACGTTATCCAAACTTTACTTGACCGCATCTCGGACTGATCAAAGCTTGGCTGAACTGCATCTCAGCCTGATTGGAGCATGACTCGACCATATTTCGGCTTGAGTTAAGTGTGACTTGACCGCATCTTGGAATGATTCGAGCTTGAGTCGACCGTGTCTCGGCAAGATCCGAGCATGACTCTATCGCATGTCGACGAGACCAGACCCTTCTTAGTGTAACTGAACAACGTCTCGAGAAGAATTGACCTTGACTTGATCGTATCTCAGCGTGATTCGACCCCTTTTGGGCGTGACAAACTGCATCTCGACGTGGTCTGAGCGTGACCCTGTCTTGGCGTGACTCTACTGCGTCTCGGCGTGATCTAAGAGTGACTAGACTGTGTCTCGGAGAGATCTGAGCATGAATCAACTGCTTCTTACTGTTACTTTATTGTTTCTCGTTGTGACTCGACCCCATCTGACCGTAACTCGACCCATGATACCGTAACTGAATCTCGCTCGGTGTGAGTTGACAACATCTTGGCGTTACTTGACCATGCCTCGACCACATCTCGACGTAACTCACCACCTATTAAGTGTGTCTCGGTCTGTTCGACCCCGTCGCGGTGTGACTCAATCCCATCTCGATGTGACCAGACAACGTCTCAAAATGAATCAACCGCGTCTCGTTGTCACCGGCCGTGTCTCAGTATACTTGATCGAGTTTTCACGTGACCCACCCCCTCTCGGCACAACACGACTGTAACTTTTCGTGATTCAACCCAGTCTCAACTTGACTCGACCTCGTCTCCCGTGACACAACCTCGTCTCGGCATGACTCGACCTCATTTCGGAGTGACTAACCACCCATCAGCGTAAATCAACCCCTTCTTGGTGATCTGAGCATTACTCGACCTCATCTGGGAGTGATCCAAGTGTGACTCGACCGCGTCTCTCTATGATTATAGCACTACAACTCGACGTGATCTGAGCTTGACTCGATTGCATCTTAGTGTGACTTAACCCAGTCTCGATGTGACTCGACCGTATCTCTGCGTGACTCAACCCCATCCCGGTGCAACTCATGTATCAACATGATTCTAGCATGACTCAATTGCGTCTCAGCGTGTCTCGACCCGCCTCAGCATGACTTACCCCATCTCGGCATGATCCGAGCATGACTAGACCACGTCTCGATCTGATCGTAGCGTGACTCGACAACATCTCGATATGATTCAATTAAGTGTCGGCGTGGTGGCTCGACCACATCTCGGCAAAAGTCGACGCTGTGTTGACATTTCTCGACCCTGTCTCGGTGTGACACGACACTGTTTTTGCGTGATCCGAGTGTGACTCAACCATATCACATTGTAATCCGAGTTGCACTCTACTATGTCCCGACGTGATCTGTACATGACTAGACTGTGTCTTTCATGAACCTAGCATGGCTCGACTACACGTTGGCATGGTCCGAATGTGAGTAGACCAGTCTCAGTGTAATCCTTGATTGAATCGACTGCATCTCAACTTGTTCTGAGCTTCACGCGACCACTTCTCGACAGAAAATGAGGGTGACTCGATCGCTTCTTGGTGTGACAAGTTTATGTCTCTGCGTCACAAGATATTGTCTTCGTTTCACTCGACCCCATCTCGGCATGATTCTACCACTCACAACATGACTCGAACGCATCTTGGCATGTCTGCACCCCGTACCGACATGATTTCATCGCATCTTGGCGTCACACGAACACATCTCGACATGACTTGACCCTGTCTTAGCATGATCCAAGTGTGACTTGATTTGGTGATTGACTGTGTCTCGTATGATTTGGTGATTGTTTGAACCTCATAATGTACGTTATGAATGTACGTTATGAATGTCTCGTATGATTTGGTGATTGTTTGGGCCAAGTTGGCCGTATATGTTATATGTGATTAAATACATGAGAATGATATGGTGAATTATGTTACATTTCATATGAATGACATGAATGTTCTTAAAGATTATGTGTTGAACTCGCCTTGAGTTATATATTTGAATGATGGTGATGCCCTCAGAGGCTGTTGTGAATATGTTGTCCGATATTATGGTATGGTTGATTTTGGAACATTCATATGCATATTTATTGAGATAAATGAGATAGGTATGACAACAACCCGCTTAGCCAGGCCCTCCAGAGACGGGGGTGGTATGTTAACCGATGGGAATGTTAACAACCCGCTTAGCCAGGCCCTCCAGAGATGGGGGTGGTATGTTAATCCCGTTTAGCCAGGCCCTCCCGATGGGTATGTCAGCAACGAGAATCGATCACGCAGTGTGATTCAAGCTTGACTCGGTCGTTTCACGCCGAGAATCGATCACGTCTAGGTATGAATTGCCTCCTCTCAACGAGAATCGACCCTTGTCTTGTCGTGACTCGACCCCATCTTGGTATGATACAATTATGACCGCGTCCCAATGACTGCAAAGGACGAGATCCAAACTTGACTGGACCACGTGTCAACGTGATTAGAGCGTGACTTAATCCCGTTTTGGCATGAGTCTTCTATGTCGCAGAGCGACTTGACCACGTCTCGGCATAATCTAAATATGACTCGATCGCGTCTCAAAGTGGCTTGACCATGTCTCGACGTAACTCGATCGCCTCTTGGATTGTCTTGACCCCGTCTTGGCATGACTTCATAGCATCTCATTTTTATTTGAGATTGACTCTACCGCATCTCAACGTGATCTGAGCGTGACTCGATCACGTCTACGGGTGACTGGACCCTGCCTCGGTGTGACTGGACGCCATCTTAGTGTGACTCTACCATATCTAGGTGTGACTTGACCGTATCTCGACTTGACTAGACCCGTCTCAGCGTGGCTCGACAGTGTTTTGGCATTATCCGATCGTGACTCCACTGCTTTTTGACGTTATCCTAGCTAGACTCACTGCATCTCGGCATGATTCGATCTTGACTTCATCACGTCTCAGTATGATTCGAGAGTCACTTGACCGCATCTCGTCTTGATCAGAGCATGACTCCACATTGTCTCGGCTTGGTCGGAGGTTGAGACCACTGCTTCTCGGTAAGATCTGTGGTGACTCGATTCCGTCTCAGGGTAATGCAAGCTTGACTTGACCTCTTCTCAGCATGATCTGAGCTTGACTTGTCTCCTCAAGATTTGAACCATCTTGGCGTGACCTGACCCATTTTTTCATGACTCGACCACATCTTCGTGGTGCTTGATACCCATCTCGTCTGTGTCTCAACATGACTCGACCTCTACTTGTTGCGACTTGACCGCGTCTCAACGTGACTCAACTGTGTCTCAATGTTATTTGTGCTTGAATCGACTGCATCTCAGCATGATTCAACCACATCTCGGATTGATCCGACCGTTACTCGACAACATGTTAGTGTGATTCGTGACTGACTCGACTACATCTCGATGGGATTAGAGCTTGATTTGAGCACGTCTCAATGTGATTCGAGCTGGAATCAACCGCATCCTAGGATGATTCTAGGGTGATTCAACTGCATCTTGACAACGCTCGATTCCATTGACTCGATATCATTCGGTAGCGTCTTGACCGAATATCGGCGTTAATCGCCCAGTATTAGCGTGACTGCGTCTAAGCGTGATTCGAGCGTGACTCGAACGCGTCTTGGTGTGGTTCGAGCTTTACTCCATGACGTCTCAACAGAATCCGAGATGGACTAGACTTCATCTCAAAAGGATTTGAGCTAGGCTCAACCGCATCTCAATGTTTGCCAAGCGGGCCTCGACTGCGTCTTGGCTTAACCCAAGCGTAACTCGACAGCATCTTGGCGTGATCTAAGCATGACTCAACCATGTCTCTAAGTGAGCCGAGCGTGGCTCGACCCCTTCTCGAAGTGACTCGACAGTGTCTTGTCCTGACTCGGCCCCGTCTCACCGTGATTTGAGGGTGACTCAACCACGGCTCGTCTTAACTCAACCTCATCTCCATGGTGTTTGACCACATCTTTACGTTACTTAACCGTGTCTCGGTTAGATTTAAGTTTGAATCAACCGCGTATTCGTTATCCTCTGAGTGAGACCAGACCACGTCTGAAGGCGCTATGAGTGTGACTCGAACTCGACTCGTCGTGAGCGAAGTGTAACTTGATTTCGTTCTACATGATCCAAGATTTACTTGACAACGTCTCGACGAGACTCAATCGCATCTCGGTATGACCCGACCGTGACTTGACTCGTTTCGGCGTGACATGATTGCACCTCGGCGTGACTTGACCGCGTCTTGGTATGACTCGACCTCATCTTGACGTGACTCGACCTTGTCTTATTATGGCTCGACTAGACTCTACCGAGTCTCTTCGCGATCCGAAGAATACTCGACCACGTTTCAGCAAGACTCAACTCTGTCTCGATGACACATGACTCAGCCTCAATCAGACTCGACCACATCTTGGCATGATTCAACAATATCCCAGCGTTATTTGAGCGTGACTTGACCTCATCTCAGCATTATTTGAGCTTGACCCGACTGCTTCCTAGCTTGATCCGAGATGACTAAACTGCAATTTGCATGATCCGAGCGTGACTCAACAGCGTCTCGGTGTAATTTGAGCGTGACTTAGCCTTATCTCGATAGGGCACGATGTCGTCTTTACGCGTGTCGACCCCGTCTCGACGTGACTTGACCTTGTCTGGGCTTGATCTAAGCATGACTTCATTTCATCTTGGTGTGATCTGATTGTAACGTGGCATTGTATCAGCGTGATTTGACCTTATCTTGGCGTGACTCGAATTTGTCTCGATGTGAGTCGACCCCACTAAGCGTGGCTCGACCACGTCTCAGTGTTAATCGACGGGGTATTGTCGTGACTCGATCCAGTCCGAGTGTTACTGGAGCGCATCACGACGTCATTTGAATGTGACTTGACTGGATCTGAGTACGATTCTATCGCATCTCGACTGTATCAGAGCGGAGTTAACCACATTTCGGCTAGATCTGAGTGTGATTCTAACGCGTCTCAACGGGATCAGAGTGCGACTCCCCCTCGTCTCGACGGGATGCCAGCACGACTCATCTCAATTTTGCTCGCTTGAACTGAGCGGGACGCGACTGTGGCTCGACATAATCTGAGCGTGCCTCGACGTAATCTGAGCATGACTCGACCACGTCTCGGCGTGATCCTAGCATGACTCAACCGCATCTCGGCATGATTTGACCTTAATTCAACCTCATCTCGACGTGATACGAGCATGACTCGACCACTTCTCAATATGACTTGACTGCATCTCAGTATAGCTCGATGTAATCCGAGCATGACTCAACCATTTCATTGTGACTCAATTGTATCTCGGAGTGAATTCACCCCAGCTCGACTACCACGCGGCACGACTCGACCACATCTTCGCGTGGCTCAACTGCATCTCAGCGTATTCCGTGCATGACTGGACCCCAGCTCAGCGTGAATCGAGCCCATCTTGGGATGATCCAAACATGACTCGACTGCTTTGCGACGTATTCTGAGCGTGCATCAACTGTATCTCGGTGTGGTTAGACCTCGTCTCGGCGTGATTCAACCATGACTTGATCTCATCACGTCGTGATCCGAGCATGACTAAACCTCGGCTTTGTGGGATCTGAGCATCACCACCAACGTCTCAATGGGATCTGAGCATGACATGATCGCATATCAGTGTCATCCGAGTGTCTATCGTTCGCGTCTCGATGTGATCTAAGCATACTTAACTCCATATTGGCGTGAGTTGAACCCATCTTGCCATGATTCAACCGCATCTCGATGCGATCCGTGCGTCACTCTGCTTCGTCTCAGCGTGACTCAACTCTTTTTTAGTGTCAGCCAGCTGCGTCTCAACGTGATTCGACTGGATTTCAGTATGATCCAAGAGTCACTCGATTGCTTCACGACAAATCCAAGCGTGACTCTACCATGTCTCGATGTGATTTAGCCCATCTAGATCTGATCCGAGCATGACTGGACCGCATTTCGACAAAATTCGAGCGTGACCATGAATCAATTGACCGCATCTGAGTGTGATTCGAGCTTAAATCAACCTCATATCAGCGCGATTCAACCCTGGCATGATTTGATTGCGTTTTAACAGGATCCGAGCGTGACTCAGCGATGTCTCGACATGATCCAAGTATGACTCAACCACATCTCTATAAGAGTCAACCTTGCCACGGAGTGATTCGACCGCGTCTTAGTTGGATCTGAGTGTTGCTCGATCCAACGTCGATGTTATCCAAGCATGAGTCAATTGCATCTAAATGCAGTTTGAGTGTGACCCCACCCATCTCGATGTGACTCGATCGCGTCTCAAGGTGACTCGATTGCATCCTAACAACATTTTGGCATGACTAGACCTTGTCTCTATGTGGATCGACCATGCCTTGACATGATATGAGCTTGACTTGACCCGTCTCAGAATTACATGACCATGTCTGGACCTGATCTAAGCATTACTCGACCACGTCTCGGAATGATAAGAGCGTGACTCAATTGCGTCTCGACGGGATCGAAGAGTGATTCGATTGCGTCTCAGCAGGATCTGAGGGTGACACCACCCTTCGCGATGTGACTTGGCAACGTTTCTATTTGACTCGACTGCATCTTAATGTGATCTAGGGTTCACTAGACTGCGGCTCAACACAACTATACTGTGTCTCAACTTGATCCGAGCATGACTCGAGCTTAACTCGATGTGATTCGAGCTAGACTCGATTGTGTCGCGTTAGAATTTGAGCATGACTCGACCACGTGTCAGCATGATCTGCGCTTGACTCGACTACGTCATACCAAGATTAGAGCCTTACTCGACGTGATCCGAGCGTGACTTGTCCGTGTATCGGCCTGATTTGAGCATACTCAACCGCCACTCAAATGCATCTTGTCGGGATTCAATCGCATGTCAACCCAACTAGAGCCCATCTTGGCATGATTCGACCCTTCTAAGTGTGATACAAACATCACTAAACAGCGTCCCTGTGATTCGAACGTCACTCGACCGCATCCCAATATGACTAGAGCATGGGTTGGCATGAATCTTAGCATGATTCCACGGCGTCTGGGCGCAATTCGAGCATGACTCAACATGATTCACGTGTGACTCAATGCGTCTCAACAAGATCAGAGAGCGACTAGACTGTATCTCAGCGGCATTTAAGGGTGACACCACCACATCTCCGCCTGACTCAACTCTGTCTCAGTGCCACTCGACCCCGCTAGACGTAATCAGTCGTATCTCTGGGTCACTTTCCCGTGTCTTGGGGTGACTTGACTACATGATGTGGTGATTTGACCGAATTTTTGCATTATTCGTTCTAGTGTTGTCGTGATGTTGCCCTGTCTCGGTGAGACTTGTCCCCGTCTTGAGCTCAACCGCTTCCTAGCGTGATTCGAGTGTAACTCAATTGCGTCTCGATGTGACTAGACCCCTTCTTGGTGTGACTCCACCATGTCTTAGCATCATCTGACCATAAATCGACCTCATCTCAGCATGATCTGAACATGACTCTATCGTACCTCCACATGATCTGAGTGTCAGTCAACTACATCTCTGTATGACCCAAACTCGTCTATGCGTGACTCGTCCTAGTCTTAGTTTGATTTGAGTGTGTTCGACACCGTCTCAGCATTACTTGACAACGTGACTGCATGGCTTGACTCTACCTCGGCGTGATCTGAGCGAGACTTAAACGTGTCCCGACGTGATCAGAAAATAACTTGACTGCGTCCTGGCATGACTTAAGGCTGTCACAACATGACTTGACCTTATCTCAGTATGACTAGGCGCGTCTCGCCATTATCCGAGCGTGAAGTCACTACGTCTCGGAGTAACTCGACTCCTTCTCAGTATGGTACGAGCATGACTTGCCTGCATCTCGGTGGGATTCGAGTGTAACAGAAATGCATCTAGGCACGATCCAAGAGCGCATCTTGACATGACTTGACTACGTCTCGACATTTCTGAACGTAAGTCTACTGTGACTTGACCCCCCGTCTCTACATGACTCAATAGAATTTAGACAAGATCCGAGCGTGACTTAACTATGTCTCGGTTAGAGTTGAGGAGGAATTGACTGCGTCTCACTAGGACTGGACTCTATCTCAGCGCGACTCGACAATATCTTCGCTTGATCTGAATGTGACTGAATAGAGTTTCGACTTGATCCGAGCATGACTTAAGCATGAGTAGGCATGAATTGACTCCGTCTAGGCATTACTCAAGATAGTTATAGCGTGAATTGACTCTGTCTTAGCAAGACTCGACTGCATTTGGGCCATATCCAAGCGTGACTAATCCAGTAAAGTAACTCCACTCTGTCCTTGCGTGATTGAGCATTAATCAACCGCGTCTCAATATGACTTGACCGCATTTCAGAGTGGCTCGACAGCATCTCCTTGTGACTCTACCCTATACAGGCAACGCTCGACCCCGTTTTGGAGTTAGTCGACCGCATTTTTTCATAAATGGACCTAGCTTAGGCACAATCCTTGGGTGACTTGACTGTGTCTTGGCATGATCCTAGCGCCACTTCATGTTGACGTGTTTGAGGTGACATTCCCCTGATTCTCGACTTGATTCGACTGCATGACTTGATCTCTTATTGGCGCGACTCGACCACGTCTAGGCGAGACTCGATCGCATTTCTGCATGAGTCTTCGGCCAAATTCGAGGTAGAATTCACACCATCTCCAAATGATCCAAGCTTGACTTGACCGAGTCTCGGCATCATTCAAGTGTGTCCTGACAACATCTCGGTGTTCATCGATCGCTTCTTGGTGTGACTCAACGCTATCTCGGAGGGATTCAATAGTGAATTGATAGTGTTAAGAGTGATTGAACAGTGTATTGGAGTGACAAGACTGTGTCTCGGCATGACACCACCATGTCTCGTGATGACTGAAGGCATCTCGACATATCTCAACCCCTTCTCGGCATTACTTGACAACATCTCTGTGGGACTCGACCAAGTTTAGGGAGTGTATAGGCAAGTATTAACCCAATCTCGGTGTGTCCCAACCTCTTTTCTGTGGGAGTGAGCTCCATCTCAGCGTGACTCGACTGCTTTTCGGCATGACCCGACCGTGTCTTCGCTTGACATAACCCAGTCTCTGCTGGACTCCACTGCATTTTAGATTGACTTGACAGTATTTTGTGGGCGTCCCACCATGAGTCGATCGCCTCTCTATGGCTCGACGTTGCCTTATCGTGACTAAACCTCGTCTCTGTGTGACTCGACCCTGTCTCAATGCGACTAGACCCTGTCTCGGTGTAATTCAACGCTATTTTGTCGTGATTTCAGCATGACTCGACTGCATCCTGATGAGACAAAAACGTGGCTCAAATGCTTATTGACGTAAGCGGAGCGTGCCTCGACCGCGTCTCGGTGTGAGCCGAGCAAAACTCGATGACGTTTCTCTGTCACTCGACCCCATCTCGGCATGACATAACCTCGTTTCAATGTGACTTTACCCCATCTCGACATGACTCCACTCCTTCTAAGTATGACTCCACCCTATCTCGGCATGACTTGACCCCATCTTAGTGTGACTTTACCCCATATGGGGTGAGTCCACCCGTCTCGGCATGACTCGACCACATCACAACATGACTCGACCCAGTCTCGGGGCGATCCGATTGTCACTCGACCACGTCTCGGCTCGCTATGAGTTTGACTCGAGCACGTCTCAATCTCCAAGCTTGACTCGACCGCTTCTCGGTGCTCTCCGAGCTTGCCTCGACCTCGTCTTGGCGTGAAACGACCCTGTCTAGACATAACTCGACCTCATCTTGTCGTGTCTCGACCGCATCTTGACTCGATCTGTGTTTGACTCGAGCATGTCTCAGTGTGCTCCAAACTTGGCTCGATTGCTTCTCTGTGCTCTCCGAGCTAAACTCGACCACGTCTTGGCGTGACACGACACTGTCCAGGCAAGATTCGACCGCATCTTGACGTATCTCGACCGTCTCGACCATGTCGCGGCATGATTAGAGAACCTCTTGGCGTGATTCGACCGCCTCTTGGAGTGATTTTAATGTGTCTCGACCGTGTTTCGGTGTGATCGAAGCATTAATCAATGCATCTCAACAGATCTGAGCGTCACTTGACCCTCTCTCGGCGTGATTCGAATGTGTCTCAACCGTATCCCTTTGGTATCCAAGAGTGACTTGACTGCATCTTGGCATGACTCAAAGTGACGTGTCCCTGTATAGGGATGGCTCGACCTCGTCTAGGTGTGACTCGAGCTTGTCTCAGTGTGAGTCGATCCCGTCTTGGTGTGACACCACCCATCTCAACTTGACTTGATTCCACTTCGACTACGTCATGGCATGACTGAACTCGGTCTTAATGTGACTCGACCTTGCCTCGATCACACCAAGGCCTAACTTGAGCCCATCTCAGTGTGGCTCAACTGCGTCTTGGCGTTACTCGACTGCATCTCAACGCTACTCGAACCGTTGTCGGTTACACTCGACCTGATCTCGGAGTGACTCTACCCTTTCTCAAGGTGACTCGACCCAATGTCGGTGTGACTCGACCGCATCTCAGTGTGATTCAACACCATCCCAACGTGACCAGGACGCATCTCGGCGTGATTTGAGCATGACTTGATTTTGTCTTAAAAATATCTGAGCGTGATTCGACTGCGTCTCGAAGAGATCCGAGCGTGACTTGATTGCGTCTCTGTGTGATTCTAGCTAGATTTAAGGGCGTCTCTATGTGATCCATATGTTACTCAACCACGTTCCGTGTGATTCGTGTGTGACTCGACCATGTCTCGGCACGATTACAATACGTCTCGGCATGACTCAACCCCATCTTGGCGTAACTTGACCGTGTCTCGCCTTTATCAAAGTGCGACTCGACTACGTAACCACGTTCCGTTCGCGACTCGATGCATCTTGGCGTAATTCGACATGGTCGACCGCGTGTTGGGATGACCCGAACGCGTCTCGTGATGGCTCGATTGTATCTCGATGTGACTCGTCCTAGTGTGAGTTTGAGTCCACGTCGTCTCGCTAAGATGCAAACCCATCTTAACATGATCCGAGGGCAGCATAACCGCGTGTCAGCAGGAATTGATCCTGACTCAATTGCGTCCCAGCGTGATCCAAGTGTGAGTGGATATGTCTCAGCATGACTTTAGCTTGTCTCGGTGTCACTGGACCCCTTGTCGATGTGAGTCTACTGCTTCTTGCCATGATTGAAGCATGACTCGACCCCATCACAACTAATCCGAGTGTGAGTCGAGTCGATAGGATATTGGGATGACTCGACTATGTATAGATCACATATTGCCATGACCCGACCCCATCTAGGCATGGCTGAACTTTATCTCAGCGTGATTCGACACAGTTAGGATATGACGACTGTGTTTCGGCGTGATCCGAGTGTGTCTCAACAGTGCTTCGGTGTCGCTCGAGCCTATCTTAGCGTTACTCGAACCTATCTCAGTGTGACTCGACTGCGTCTTGACATTATTCGAGCATTAATCGACCATGTCTTAGCTTAAATTGACTCCGTCTCAACATGAATCAACCCTATCTCATCGTTAATCAAGCACAACTCAACCGCTTTTTGGAAGAATTCGAGGATGCCTCAACTGCATCTCTGCATGACTAGACTGTGTCTCGGCTTGACTCGATCGTGTCTTGACGTCACTCCAACGTGACTGGGCCTCATCTATGTACGACTCGACCTCATCTCAACTTACCTCGACTGCGCCTTGCCATGATCCGAGTGTTCTTGGAACCCGTTTAGGCAGGACCGTACCATATCTCTACATGACTCGACTCTACCGCTTTCTCTTGTTACAGAAGGTTTATTAGGATTTTTCGAGATTGGCTAGATTGATGACTTCTTTATTAAAGAAGAACATTCCGTTCATTTGGAATGAACGATGTTAAGACAATTTTCAGGAGCTAAAGAAGAGTTTCGTAGATGCTTTAATTCTGATGCTACCGGCCTAGGGAGGTGGATTTGTAGTAATGCAGATACGTCTGGTGCAGGTTTAGGAGGGTGCTTATGCAGAATAGACGGGTTATTGCCTATACCTCACAACAACTGAGATTGCACGAGGCTAACTACCCTACTCATTATTTGGATTTGCCGCAATTATTCATGCTCTGAAGTTTTGGAGGCATTACTTGTATGGTGAGACGTTTTAGATCTTTACGGATCACAAAAGTCTCAATTACATCACTACTCAGCAGAGTTAAATTTAAGACAAAGAAAGTGGATTGAGTTATTAAAGGATTATGAGTGCATGATTGAGTACCATCAGGAAAAAGCAAGTGCGGTCGCCGACGCTCTGGGCAGAAATTAAAAAGACGATAAGTATTCTGTTACTTATACAGGTGAGACATTGTATGCGAGAGTTGATTGCTGAATGAGAAGGAAGATGAGGATTTGATGAGAATCAAAAAGAAAATTGAAAGTGGAAAGCTGAAGATGAGAATGGAGTATTGTACTATGGAAGACGATTGTACGTTCCTGATATAGCTGAACTTATGGAGAGTTTGATGATTGACTCGCATTCCTCACTGTAATCGGTACTTCATGAGAGCACCAAAATGTATTGAGATATGCGAGATATGTATTAGTGGGTGAATGATGTCGGCCTTGGCAACAGATCAAGGCAGAACTTTAAGCTCCAGCTGGAAAGTTTGAGACAATTAGAGATTCTTGAGTGGAATTGGGAAAAGATCATTATGGATTTTATTTGGATGCTATTTGGTGGTAACTAGGATGATCACCTAGCATTGATCAAGTTTGCCTATAATAACCGTTTTCATTCGAATATTGGGATGGCATCGTACGATGATTTGTATGGGAGGCGATGCCAGAGCAGTGTATTGGGATGTTAAGGGTCTGCGACAAATTTAGGGACCAGAGCTGGTTCAAAAAGCCCTTGAGAAAATAAATTTAGTTAGGAGGTGTATGCAGGTAGCTCAGGACAGATAGAGGAACTACTTTGATAGGCATCATTGGGAGATAGTATACGACGTTGGAGATAGAGTTTTCCTCAAGGTTTCACCTTGGAGAGGCGAGATTTGATTCGGGCAGAGAGAAAAGCTGAGCTCGAGGTATGTCGTACCATGTGAGGTTATCCAGAGAGTGCGACCCCTGCCTAACGACTTTAGTTATAGAAGGATTTTTCCCGACTCCATAATGGATTCCACATATCTGTATTAAGGAAATACCAGTCTGAGCTGAGTAACGTGCTTAGGGCACCAGAGTTGGAGATTTCATAGGATCTGACCTATGAGGAGGATCCAGTAGACATACTGGACCGAAAGTTCGACAGATGCAAAACCAGAAGATCCCAATGGTAAAGGTGAAGTGCAATTTTCACTCGCCTAAGGAAGCTACCTGGGAGGTGGAGAGTGATGTGCGAGAGTATGTCCTCCATATCTGTTTTAAGAGATTTATTGAGATTGAGGTGTGTTTCGAATCTTTTTGATTGTTAAGTTGGAGTGCTTAAGTTAAATGACTTAAGTTGAGTTTAAAGCTGTTAGCCAATCTAGCATGATCAAATTTCGGGGAAGAAGTTTCTTAAGGGGAGAGTTGTAACGTTGTGAAACATTGTAGGATTAATTTATAAGGAAAATAGCTTAAAACAAAATTGAATCACAATGGAATTATGTACATTACAGAAAATCGTAGAAAGCAGCAGAAGAGCACAGGCGTGGCATAGTGGTGCCATGGAGCCTGCTCATGCTTCCAGGAAAATGGTCAGCATGATCTGGAACACAAGACGTACTGAACTCATAGCAAAAATGTGAAACATGACCTTGAGCACGATCGTAGGGAGGGGCATGCCATTTGAAAAATTAAAAAAGAAAATGCGTGAGGTAGTTCGTTTACGAAACAAAGAACTTAGAACAGACCAGAAACTTTTAGGAACCCTAGAATTTTTTAGGAGTGCGTGTGAGCACGGAGAAACATATTTCTTTGCAAATTGTGAGCTAAAAACACAAAGGAGGTGATTTACAAAACCTGAATCGGAGTCGAGCCATGAGCCTGACTTTGTGGATGTTGAGGTAACTACCGTTTACACTTACCATTGTACTTCTTTCATCTGTATGGTTAAGCAGATATGATAATTATGCAATTGTATTGAAATGGTATTTTAAAATGTTTCTTCAATAGGACTTGGTTGATATGTTGTTTCTTATATGTGTTCTTGAGTTGTGTGCTATTGTGATGACGATATAAGAATTATTTATGTAAGCATTGGCTTATTGATGAGAATACAAATATAATATATGTGGATTATGATTTAACATATGATGAATTATGTATTTGACTGTTGTCGAGACGTGGTTGAGTCACGCATGATTCATGCCAAGGCATGGTCACACTGAGGCGCGACTTCGATATGCGTGACTCAACCACGTCTCCACAACAGTCAACTCCATTTTGATGAGTTTCAAAATGATCTCAGCTTGAATTGACCATGTCTTCTCGTGATGCGATGTTGACTCAAGTATGTCTCAGTGTGATTCGAGTGTGCCTCGATAACTGCACGCAATGACACGACCCATCTCAACATGACTCGACCGTGTCTCGTCGCGATTGACCACATCTAACTTGACTTGACTGCATCTCGACATAATTCAAACATCATTTGACCGCGCAACGACAGGACACAACCCCGTCTCAATGTGACTGACCCTGTCTCAACATAACATGATCCGCATATTAGTGTGATACCAGCATTATTTGACCGTATATTGGCGTGACTCGACAACGTCTCAACATCACACGACCATGTCTTAGTGTGATTCGATCGAATTTTGGTATGAACCGAGCAGGATTCGACCGTATGTCATCGCAACTTTGCTGCATCCCGACGTGATCCAAGGGTGACTCGAGCACGTCTCAGCGTGACTCGACTGCGTCTCAGCAAGACTCGACTCTATCTCCCCGTCTCTCGACCTCACCTCAATGAGACTCGACCGTGCCTCTGTGTGACTTGACCCATCTTGATATTACTTAAGCGCATCTCGGTATGATCTAAATGCCACTTGATCCTGTCTAGATGTGACTTGAACCTATCCTGAGGTGAGTTGACTGCATCTCTACTTTATCTAAGCTTAACTCGACTACGTCTAAATGTGACTCTACCTCGTCTCGGCATGACTCAACCCAACTCAGTGTGATCTGAATGGGACTTGACTGCGTCTTAATAGGATCTAAGCTTGATTCGACCGCATGACTCAGCCCAACCCGTCTCAACGTGACTTGACCATATGTTTGGGTGAATTGATTGCTTCTCCACTGTGTGTTGGCATGATTCGACCTTGTCTGGGAGAGAATCCACCGTTTCATGGAATGAATCGGTCCCATCTTAGAATGACTCGATCACGCCTTGGCGGGAGTCGATCCTTTTTGGCATGACACCTTGTCTTAGCATGACTTGACCGTGTCTCGATGTGATCTAAAGATGACTCAATTTTCTCAGGGGAATCTGAGAGCAAATCCACCATATTTTAGCGTGACTGGACCGCATCTCAGCATTACTCTACTGCATCTCGTCATAACTCGACCCGTCTTGGTGTGACTCGACCCTATCTCGAGATTAATCGATCGCGTCTCCGTAGTACTCGACTAAGTTTCAATTGCGTCTAGACCGCATATAGGCACCTCTCAACCCATCTCAATGTTTCTTAACCCCATCTCGGAGTGAGTGGACCCTATCTCGACATGACTCAACAGCATATAGGCGTGACTCGACCTTGTCACGGCGTGCATCGATAACGTGTTTGTGTGATCTGAATGTTACTCGACCGTGTCTCGGCATGACTCGATAACATCTGAGCTTGAATAGACCTCATCTTTGCGTGTCTTCACAGTGTTTCGGCTTTAATTGACAACGTTTTGACCACGTCTGGGCATGACTAGACCCTATCTCAGCATGACTCGACCTCGTCTAGGCTTGACTCGGCCCTGCCTCTGCGTGACTCAACGACCTTTATGACTCGAGCATGCCTCGATCACATCAAATGGGATACAAACTTGACTCTAGCGCTTGTCGACGAGAGCAGAGTGAGACTTGACTGTGTCTCGGTGTGACCCGCGCGTAACGTGACAGCGTCTCTACATGACTCAATCCGTCTCAGCATGACTCAACCTCGTCTCAGCATGACTCAACCTCATCTCAGCGTGACTATACCCCATCTCGACGAGACTCCATTCTGTCTTAGGGAACTGTACCCTATCTCGGGGTCACTTGACCTCATCTCAACATGACTCGACACTGCCTCGGTGTGATCTGATTGTGACTCGGTCTCCTCTCGACGCGATCCAAGCATGATTCAACCTCCTCTCGTTGTGATCGTACCTTGACTCGACCGCGTCTCGGCGTCATCCAAACATGACTCGACGCCCTCTCAACGTGACGCTACCCTGTATCAACGTGACACGACCACGCATCGGCATGACTCAACACTCTCTCAGCGTGACTTCACTCACTCACCTCCGTCATGGCGTGACTCGACTACTTCTCGGTGTTATTTGAGTGTGCCTCATTCGGGCCCCGACGAGATCTGAGCGTGACTCGACTGCCTCTCCGCATGATAAGAGTGTCACTTAACTGCGTCTCGGTGTGACGTCGACTGTGTCTTGGCGTTACATAACCCCGTCAAGGCGTGACTTGACCTAGTTAAGGAGTGATATCTCACTGTGACTCTACTGATTCTCGACCACGTCAAGGCGTGACTTGACCGCGTCATAGCGTTATTCGACTACTTTTTGGTGTGACTTTCATTGATCTTGGAGTTACAAGACCAAGTCTCGATCTAATCTCTCTGTGAGTCTACCCTTTCTCGGCGTAACTCCCCATCGTCTTGGCATGATCCTAGACTAAATCGATTGCGTCTTGAGGAGATCCGAGAATGACAGTAGCTTGCCTCTGCGTGATCTGAACGTCACTCGACTGCATTGTCTACATTATCTGAGCGTCACTCAGCCGCGTCTCGGTAGAATTCGAGTGGGGACCAATCTCATCTCCACGACATTCGATCTCGTGTCGACGAGACACCAACCCGTCTCAACATGACTCAACCTCGTCTCGTCGTGATCTAAACATGACTTAACTACGTTCCTTGGGATCTTTACGTGACTCGACCGTGTCTCAGCATGACTTGACCCTATCTTCACATGACTCGACCGCGTCCCAGCGTGATTTTGGCATGAAAAAAAGTTGTCAGTCGTGATTCAACTTTGACTCAGCATAATCCAAGCGTGACTCGATGCATCTTGGCAGGATTTGAGAATGACTTGACTGAACCCGTCTCGGATGATTTGATTGAATCTTTCGGTGACCCAACTGCTTCTCGTGGTGACTTGACTGAATCTTGGCGTGACTCCTCCCAGTCTTGGCACGACTCTAACCGTCTCACTGTGACTCGACCCCTTCTTGGCGTAATCTTAGCGTGAGTTGACTGCATCTCATCGGCATCGGAGCTTGACTCAACTGCGTCGCAGCGGGATCTGAGTGTGAGTCTACCCCGGCTCGACGTGACTTCAGCTCATCTCAGCATGACTAGACCCCTTCTCAACGTGATTCGACTGAATCTTAGGATGATACGGGTGTTACTCGACCCATCTAAGTGGGATTCAAGCATAACTTGACTACATCTCAACGAGATTTGAGTGCGACTCGACCGTATCCCGACATGATTCGAGCTTGACTTGACCACATACTAGAATACTCGACCGCATCTCGATCACATCTTGGCATGACTAACTTAATCTTATCCTGTTTCACGATTAGAAACATCAATTTCCAGTCGTTAGCTAATTAATCTCAAGCTCACAGAAACATTAGTATTAGAGCATATTTTTTTTGTCTTATTTGATTATGTTTTAATCCATTTTCCATATAGATTAATTCTAATAAATTTCACAACATTATAACTGGAGCATATTTTATTGCTCATTCAATAAATTATATAACAAAATGAAATAGAAATCTAAATAGTGTTGAATAAAATTTTAGAATTATAAAATTGATAGAGAAAAAATTCCAATGAAAAGAATAAAATAGACTAGAAGTGAGAGAGAAACCTCATAAAACATATCAAAAAACTAGATTTTTGCATATAGTTGCATTATGAAATTGTGTGATTGTTAAGATGAAATTTAATAACATTAAAAACAAAAGAAAAGTAGAGATAAAGGCTAAAAATAATTATACAAACTTTTAGGGATTAAATTAAAAAAGAGAAAGGGGCAAAATAGTAAATTCAAATGCAAATATCCTTTATAAAGACCACGAAAACAAATTTTTTGAATGAATGTAGCCTTTATCAAAGCTTCAATAACTTTAGAAACTTTTTTCTAACATCCCTGACAAAAAATCAAAAAGTGATTCGTGTTTTAGAAATCAGAACATACTTATTTGAGCTTTAAATAAGGATCTAGAGTTTATGCACTAGAGAGAGATAATAAGCATCAAGCAAATTATCTTATTTAGCTTAGGTAAGTATTATCCTGAGCGTCAGTTTGTAGATGAAATTACTTCATTTATATATGCTCTATATGAATGTTATATTATATTTTGGATATTGACTATTTGAAATTGTTTTGAATGATTATTTGGCATTTGGTATGCTTAAAATTAGCAAAGGTTATGCTTAAATTTTTATAGAATGCTAATACAATTATTGATAAACGTTACGATCTAGAGTTGAAATTTTTATAGAATGCTAATACAATCATATGAAACTTAATAGAGCAATGTGGCTACATGTAAGGATCTAGAGTTAAGATCTTCGAATCTAGACTATAAGGTCTTTGGATATAGAGTTACATTAAACATCATGTCATCTTAGAGTTAAACCTACGATCTAGAGTTGAAATTGAAATTTAAATCCCAAGAAGATCGTGCAGCAAGTTAGTCACTAAAAGAAAAGAGAAAATATAGTATTTGCACAAATTTATGTATATAAAGTACCAGCGTATATTGATTGCATGTGATTCGTTGAACTTATGTTATGACGGATATACTTATTGTGTATACGGCTTATTATATCGCAATTATTTTTAAGGATTCATATATCATAGTTTTGGACGTGGAATACTTAAAGATTTTCACTCATATAGGTTCGCTAGCAATTGCCCGAGGAACCCTCTCTCTCACACCTATTTGCATTATACATATGTGTGATATGTATAGAGATGGTTGTGTTAAGTACTTTTATATGTAAATTAATGTATGTTTGATCCTTCTGTATTAAATGAAATAATGCTGCCACGTTTTAAGGCAAGGCTTGATGCATCTCGGCGTGATTTCACAGCGTCTCGACGTGACTTTCTCGACGGATTCGAGTATGACTCGTTCGAGTCTCGGTGTGATCCGAGCTTGAATCGGCCATATTTTCACGTGATGTGCACGGGAGTGACTATGTGTCAATGTGGTCCGAGGGTGAGTCAATTGTGTATCGACGGGATTCGAGTATGACTCAACCATGCCTAAACACAACTCTACATGATTCATTTGCATTTGCGCTTGACTCGAGCCGTCTCTACGTAACTCAACCTTGTCTCGACGTAACTCGACCTTGTCTCCGCGTGACCCAACTGCCCAACCATGTTTAGTATGACAAAGAATGTCTTGACCGCACGTTGACAGTCTAAGTCTGACTCGACTGTGTCTCGGTAAGATTCAAACATGAGTCGACTGCATCTCGACGGGATTTTAGTTTGACACGACCGCATCTCAGGATATCTTAATTGCGTCTCGTCAAGACTCAAGCCTTTCTAGGCGTGACTCAATCACATTTTAGTGTGACTTGACTCCTTGTCGGCGTGATCCAAACATAGTACCACCGTGTCTCAGTGTAACTATACTCCGTTTTGACATGATAGACCTCGTCTCAACGTGACCCTAACGTGTCTATATGTGATCAAACCCGTCTTGACCCTGTCTCGAGGTGACTTGATATGTTTTGATATGATTTGACTACCTCTTTGCTTGATCTAAGTGTGACTCAACCATGTCTGAACAGTATTAGAGCTTAACTCAACTGCATCTAGGTGTGATCTGAGCATGACTCCACTACGAATCGGTGTGACCTGAGTATAACAAGATCACGTATCAGTATCCACGCATGATTGGACAATGTCTCAGCATGAAGAGATCTTAAGATGACCACATCTCGGTATGGGTCAATCGTTACTCGATTGCGTATTTACATGATTTTACCGTGTTCGTCTCGATGTGACCTGACTTTGTCTCAGTGTGACTCGATCACCTCTCCGATTGACTCGACCCTTCCTCAGCGTGACTCGATCCTGTCTCGGCGTGACTGCACTGCTTCTTAACATGACTCGACCCCATCTTGGCTTGACTCGACACCATCTCGACATCACAGTGTGACTGGACCTCGTCTCGACAGGACTTCACCGTGTTTTGACTATATCTCAGGGTGACTTGACCCCGTCTCGGTGTGACTCGACTTTTTTTGGGTGTGACTCCACATCATCTCGGCTTGATTGTATCGCGTCTCGGCATCACTCAATCTCGTCTCTGCGTGAAATGACCGAGTCTTCACGTGACTTGGCCAAATCTAGGCATAAATTGATGAAGTCTCAACGTGATCTGAGCACGACTCCACCAAGTCTCTGCATGAATCGACCGTGTCTGGGCATGTTCTGGAGATGACTCCCCGAGACTTGGCCTGGCATGATCTGAGTGAGACTCGTCGCATCTGAGTGTGATCTAAACGTGACGCAACGCCGCCTGGGCATGACTCGACACTATCTTGTCATGACTAAACCATGTTTCAGCGTGATTCGAGCGAGACTTAACTCGTCTCGGTGTGACCTGACCACGTCTCAGCGTGACACGACCACGTATGTACTTCGTCTGGCATGACTCATCCCCTTCACGCCGTGACTCGAGGCCTGCTCGATGTGACTCAACCCCGTCTTAGTGTGATTCGTTCGCATCTTAGCATGACTCGGCTGCATCTTCACGTGACACCAACTCTTCTATGTATAACTCGACCGTGCCTCGGCGTGACTCCACCAAATCTCATAGTGATTCGACCACATATCGGTGTGATCTGAGTGTCAATCATCAAGATGTGCTAGAGGGTAACTCCACCGCTTCAGGGCTTTATCCGAGCCTGACTCAACCATATCTCTGCATGACCCGATCATGACACAATCGCATCTTAGCGTGATAAAAGTGTGACTTGACAACGTCTCAATATTACTTAATCAAAATCATCCCACTTGACCAAAAATATACCTTCTCTTAATGTTGTACTATCAATCTTGCAAATCAAATAAACCCGATGATCCTATTTGTGACATAGTGGCATGAGCAGAAGATGTTCCATACGACCATTTTGATGTTTGGTATGAATGCAAATGAAATGACAAGCAAAAACTATGAACACACGGCATTCAAGTCAGACATACCAATCCTAAGCTTTATGTCATTAAACAGTTCTTCTTTTAATGGTTTAGTAAGGATGTCAGCTAATTGATCCAATGTAGACACATTTCAAACAAATATCACCTTTTAAGTAATGATCACGAAGAAAATGATGTCTAATTTCAATAAGCTTTGTTCTACTATGCAAAATAGGATTTTTACTTAAGTTTATTGCACTTGTATTATCACAATAAATATGCACATTAGACGCATGAATTCCACAAACATTCAATTGATGTTTTATCCATAGTACTTGAGCACATGCACTACCGGCGGCTACATATTAGTATTCAGTCGTAGATATCGCAACCCTCACTTGTTTCTTACTTGCCCAAGATATCAAGGATGATCCTAGAAAATGACAGAGACCATTAGTACTTTTTCTATCAATTCTACAACCACGATGATCAGCATCACTATAAATATACAAATCAAAATTATCACATTTTGGATACCACAAACCTTGCTCAATTGTATCACTCAAATATCTAAAAATTCTTTTGCATACAACAAGATGCGATGCTTTAGGACATGATTGAAATTTAGCACACAAACACGTAGCAAACATAATATCGGGTTTAGATGCGATCAAATATAATAAGGATCCGATCATACCTCAATATAACATTTGATCCACATCTTCTTCTTCCTCATATGCTTTTCTAGTTTGAGGTTTGAGGCCATCAGTGTATTTGAGCATTTGCATCCTTGCATGTTCAGTTTCTTCAAAAGCTCCTTCGTATATTTGCTTTGATGGATGAAAACTCCATTACTCAATTGCTTGATTTGAAGTCCAAGAAAGCACTTGAGTTCTCCCATCATGCTCATTTCGAATTCACCTTGCATCAAATCACTAAATTCTTTGCACAAAGAAGGATTAGTAGCACCAAACACTATATCATCAACATAAATATGACAAACCAACATTTCATGATCCATTTTTCTAATGAAAAGTGTGTTGTCAACTTTACCTCTACTATACCCATGATCTTGAAGAAAGTTACTTAGCCTTTCATACCAAGCTCTTGGTGCTTGCTTCAAACCATAAAGAGCTTTCTTCAACTTGTATACGTAATCTGGATGTTCATTATTCTCAAAGCAAAGGGGTTGCTTCATGTATACTTCTTCTTGGATATAGCCATTTAGGAATGCGCTGTTCACATCCATTTGTTGAAGTTTAATACCTTTGTGAGAAGCAAAAGCACGTAGTAACCTTATTGCCTCTAGCCTAGCAACCGGAGCAAAGGTCTCTTAATAGTGAAGTCCTTCTTCTTGGTAGAAACCTTGAGCTACCAATCTAGACTTGTTCTTTACCGGTTCACCATGCTCGTCATATTTTATTTTATTCACCCATTTTACGCCCACAATTATCTTGTCTTTTGGAGGTGGAACTAACTCCCAAAATTCATTTCTCTTGAATTGGTTTAGCTCCTCTTGCATTGCCATCACCCAATGATCATCCGCAAGTGCTTCCTTTATGTTTTTGGGCTCTATGAGAGAAACAAAGGCAGAATTATTCATAACCTCTTTAAGCTTTCTTCTTGTCATCACCCTATCTTTCACATCACCAATCACTTGCTCCATTCGATGATTTTTCACATTTGCCCATGATTGTGGAGTGCTTGAGTCATGACACTCTTCATCCTTGATTTCAACAACATCATCAAAACCAACTACCATTCTCGGGGGTGAAAGCATATAATCAAATTTCATATGAATACTTCCTTCAACAGTTTTTGTTCTATTGTTAAACACCTTATATGCCTTACTAAATTGTGAATATCTTAGAAATATCGCACTGTCCAACTTAGCATCAAATTTGCCTAGGTTATCTTTTCCATTATTGTTAATATAGACTTTGCAACCAAAGGGATGA
>CANYCX011887845.1:0-10980 GCA_948193385.1 Breynia disticha f. nivosa | reverse complement strand
TACAATTCTGGTGATTAATAAGTGTGATATCAGTTATGAATTATGATTAAAAACTTAGGAGTGAACTTATGAATTATAGGTGTTAATTTAAAGATGTAATAAATTATAATTAAGATAATGATGAAATGGTAAATACATGTGTGATAATGGAAAAAGTGATAATTGAAGATAAAATTTATGTAGGATGAGTTATGGGTTGATTGTACTATGAATGATGTGGTTATAATTATGGAGAAAATGGATATATGATCTCAATGAAGTGTGTTAAGTTGTGTTTGATGCTTAAATGTAGAACATTGAATTTTAAGAGTATGGTTATATGTGTAATATGATTGTTTGATAAATTAAATGTGAAATAGGTGTTTAACATAAAGTTCAGTTGAGGAATTAGTAAAGCACGCGGTGTAAAAATATATTACGCGGAGTCGTGATAAATCCGCGTACTTGACCCTGAGTCCGCGAAGATTTCTGAGAACGAGACCGCGTAGTGTAACGCGGTGTCGTGCGAGACCGCGTAGTTCACGCTGAGTCCGCGTTCTTCTTTGAAACAATATACGCGGTGTGGGGGCGAGACCGCGTTCTCACTGACCACATCGCGTAGTCTAGAATAAATCCGCGTTCTCATCTGAAAATCCTTTGAAATGTTATTCTTGTGTATGTTATTTAATGATGTATGTAGAGTTTGAAGTGTATGAGATGGTCACATATGGTAAGTATATCAATAATTTAATTTGAATAATATTAAATTTATTATTTTGGTATGATATGAAGCTGACCATTTTTGGTTATGTTACTTACTGAGTATATCTCACGCAATTATTTGCCTGCAACGCTCGGCAGGAAATTAAGAAGTTACAGCTTGGTCAGGACAGTGTTACTTCTCGGATTTCGGAGACCATTGAGAAAAGAATCGAGGTGTCCAGTGTACTTATTGGATTAAGGTTTAAGATTTTGTACATGACTACATTTGTAAATCATTTAGCATAAATTGTATTGTGTAAGATTTATTTTGACATCATATGTTTTGTAAACTTTGTAAGTTGATTATGAAAAATAAATCTATCTATGAAATTTTGAAATTTCTGTTTTGTATTATTTATTTAATATTATTTTAAATTAAAAAAAAAATTGATTTATGGATTTGAGTATGATTTGTAGGAGGGAAGTATACGCAAATGATAATTAAATTCGGGGGTCACATTTAGAGAGTTTTTTAGGAGTTGTCAAGAACGGAACTTCGCAAGCGCCCTATCTTTGATTCCGCTGTTTGTTATTTTTATTCTTGGGATGCTTGTCGCCATGAGAGGCTAGATTCTCTTTCTAGTTTCGACATTTTGAAGTATTGTTTCGGTACTTTTCATGAAATTATGAACCTATTTATATTATATTAATATTATTATTGCATATATCTCTTTCTTGTGTTTGATTCTATGTTGTTGGTTTGATGTGGTCAATTGAATTAATAGCATAGTATTAGTCTGTTGGTTAATGTGTAATAGTTGTATTGCGTGTTTAACATAAGTGGCAAATTGATGGTGCGTCATTAATGGAATGAGATAATCTGTGAACCCCGATTTCGTAAAATTCATTTTTGAATAAACTATGATTTGGCAAGCATTTTTTTCTTTTTAAAACATAAATTATGTGAGAGAGAGAAACTAGAAAAATAGTTTTTCAAACACATTAACAAAGATCCATGTTTGTCATACCCAAAATAAGAATTCAAAATGCGAAAGCAATGGAAAACATTTTACATGCCATGTTTACAATTCTCATCTATACTACCACGGTATAGGCATACAACATTAAATACATTCGAAAACTAGGAGCTCGACCTTCTTCAGTATCGCACCGCTTAGCCTTGCCGAAATGTAGTCCCGTCACTAATCCCTGTCACTCTGCACAACATTCAACAATAGACAATGGTGAGTATATAAAATACTTAGTAAGTGATAGCCCTAGTGTTGTTAAGATTAAATGCATGGGAACCTTCGGCCAACACGGGCGTGCTCATGCCTTAATCCCTAATTCTTTTAGGTGTTTTATGTGCTAGGGAATCATCCTAGATCATTATCACACTTCAGATATGCATTAGTGCATTATTCTGGCCAAAACTAGGTTTTTGGACACAATTAACGTATGTTCATTCTCTTCCTAATGTACGTTATTCTTCAATACATTTCCAGGATAAGAATAACGTAGGTTAACTTCCAGTAACATAGGTTATGCTACATTAACGTACGTTAGTGGCACATATAACGTACGTTAATGTTTTCCAGAAGCATTATGCACACATTTAAGTCAAGTTTCATGCATACACGCTTCATACAACTTCAAGGCATATTAAACCAACCTTATTAGCCTCTTAACTAACCATTTTACACACAACTCGTCACAAATCATTGCACTCATGGTCAATTCCACAACATTATAATCCAATCCTTAGGCATATACATCAACATCCTCACTTCGTCATGACACCATAACACATTCTCACACAAATCATATCAACACGCACATTCAACCATTTCATACATCTTAAATCCACACACAACATCATTAGTCAAACATCCTATTCGTAACACAACCAAACATATCATAGCAACCATCTTAAGTTCTCATTAAACCATTTCATGCACGTTTAGCCCCAGCACAATATAGCTTATACATTAACCATTCATTTTGGTCACTTAATCCGTTTCATGCAACTAATACTCTCAACATATCAAGAATACAATTGAACCTCAATACAACACAATTCAAAGACATATAGTTTCCACATCATATTATTCATAACGCTATTAATAACATACATGCTTCATTTCATTCATAAATACTTATCGCATTCATCATTCTCACTATCAAATCACCACACATAACACAAGTCCATGTAGAACATACAACCCATAACAATTAACATTGTATGCATAACCAAAACACTTCATCATGGTCCCATTTCACAAACACAGACACATAATTAATCACCACAACACTTATGCTCATCCTTGTACTTAACAACCCAAAAGTAACAACCGCAATCATGTCATGGTGCAATGAATGAATGCATTCATGAATATGCAAATGCTAACACACAAATACAATGCTCCAGAGTCTTTCCATTTTATAAGGGAGAGTCCACTCCCGTTTTCATTTGTGGAAAAAACCCTTAATTTCATAATTAAGAGAGACTCCACTCTCTTGTCTTCACAATTGGGCTAATTCACCATTTTTTTCCTCGGGCCTAGCCCGGCATCGAGCTCTCGCTCGGCATAAAACCCATTAGGTGTAAATCCCTCTAAAAATTAACAATAAGAGCCATGCTCTTGTGTTTGCAATTGGGATAATCCCCTTTTTTTCATAATAAAGAGAGAGTCCACTCTCTTTTGCGCATGTGGGCCATAAGCCCCTTTTTTGTCTCAAAGCATTAACATACAATCGTGTTCATGCAAATACAAACAATGTCATGAGTGAATGCAAAATATGCATTTCCAATTCCATTCCATAAATGGTCACTTGTGGCCTAAGCCAACACACATAACATTTCATAACTTATACAAGTTCATCACCATATCCTTAACATTCCTTAAGGCCACAGTTCCATACAAGGATTCATACATAATCATAGCCAACATGAATGCTTTTTTGCACATCGCAAACGAAGTCAAGCAGTTTCATGATTCATTCACAACTTCCATAAGCCACATGCTTATGAAAGTTCAACACTTTCATAAAGAATACATATTCACAAGCACCATTTGTAATTCACTCATCCTAACATCAATATAAAGTATCCATAATTCATTTCATCACAAAAACTCATAAGCATGCCCTTAAGGCCATAACAATTCATTACTTAACACACCGTATAAGTCACTTACATGTTGTAACTTCGCATTTCCCATACAATTTATCAATTCGTATTCAACACATGTAAAGCACAAATCACACAATTTTCCAGGTAAAACACACAAGTCATTCAAGTATTCAAGTTTTTTATGGACACATTTCCACTACCATTTTTAACATTAGCACATTAATCATACATGTTTAACCATATAAAGGCAAAGCATTCAATGGTAAGTGTCAAAAGTACACTTACCCTGAACTCCACGAATCGGCTCGTTGCCAATTCCCGATTCGGGTTCTGATCATTGCCTCCTACACAAATCATGACACATTTCATGTTTTCACAACAAATTATACTCAATTTCTCATTTAGTCTTTGGTTTCCTTAAAATCCCTAATTTTCCCAGAAACCTAAATTCCTCAATCTCCCACAAATTCTCAGATTTTAGGTTAAATGTTTGTACATTCAATAACTAGGATAAAAAAACCCATAAAACCCTACAATTTACATCTCATTTTGCACGAATTTCAGCTTAGAGTTAGGGATTCTTACCTCTCTTCTTCCTTGCCTCAAACCCTACTTTGAAAGAATCAAATAGAGGGACATATTTATTGTTAATTCGATGGAATCCACATGTTTGCTTGTAGGTTTTGTGTTTGAGGATGCTTAGGGAGGTGTTACTTGGGTTGGGAGAGTTTGGGATGTTTTTCTCCCAGTTTTGGCTTGTTTCTGCAATTTTAATGACATGTCCTGACCCCCGATACTGTAGGTTTATTTCATATTTAACATATGTTAGTCAAAACATAATTCTGGGAAATCTAAGTAGAATAACATATGTTATTCATAAATTAACGTATGTTGTTCATTTAACTTAGCATTAACATACGTTAATCATAGGATTAACGTACATTGATCATGTCTAGCCTGTGCATTTTCCATTTTTCGACCTCTTTTTGATCCCCGACATATGTATCCCTATATATACATTCTTCCAACTTATTTTAGACCTTATTTCAACATTAAATGGATATTTTTTGAGGCATTACATAATCTCACTTGAATGAATTGCGAGTGTCTAGATTTGTTGGTTTGGAAAAGGTCTTTATTATTCTTAATGCAATCCATGAATTGAATCTATTAGGGTATCGTAAAGATTATTCATTTGATTAGAGAAGTAGTTTGCAGGGGTGTCCCTAAATTACCGATTAATTAAGGATTGATTGTTTAGCATTTGTCAACATTTATAACCTATCTACAATAATTAATAATTTATTCTTTGTAATCTATGATTGAATTACCAGATAAGATGGATAATTATCGGAGCTAGACTTT
The DNA here is from genome assembly GCA_948193385.1 of Breynia disticha f. nivosa. Taxonomy (NCBI): domain Eukaryota; kingdom Viridiplantae; phylum Streptophyta; class Magnoliopsida; order Malpighiales; family Phyllanthaceae; genus Breynia; species Breynia disticha. Next base: position 5,801 of record CANYCX011887845.1, on the reverse strand, counting down.
TAATAATATTGCTATTTTGTTAATCATGTTCTTGTTTTATTTGTAGTATTTTCTTATTGCTATTGAATTATTCCACTTGATCTTTGCCCTTGTGTTTCTGACAATTAAACAGAACTGAAATGATCCCTGTGGATTCGACCCTGCTTGCCATTATCTACAAAATTGGAGAACAGGAAATTGTTTGGTGGATTTGACACCCATCACTAATTTTTAAATGTTTGAATTTAGCGTCCAATTTTTTATGCTAAATTTTGGACATTAAACTTCTAGAATCTTGTAGTGCCTGGTATGGATCGCATCAATCTTCCCTCGGATTTCACCCATCTCTCATCGTATCTCCACTCCTACACTTAAGTGAGCACCACTCCTCTTAGCCGAGCTAGTACATGACCTCATGATCGCATGATTCAACTCTGCCCTAACATCTACTGGTGTGAGATTAATAGATGTGGCATGCAGTCCACAAATCCATCCATGCTCAATCGTCTTTACCAGCTTCATGGTCTTCATGTTCATTGTTGTAACCTTCTAGTTTTGAGGAAAAGAGACATGTGGTTCACCACTCAAGTTGACATGGTGTTCCTTAAGGATTTTAATGATAATGGAACCAAAAGGAAGGCCATAACTCTTGACACTCTTCAACTTCAATTTTGTCAAAAATTGTCTAGAGTTCCACACCATCATACGAAGTATAAGATGTGGAAAGTTGATCTCTTGATCATTTTAAAAGTTCCACAAAATCTCCATATCCATATTGCATATGTGATTATTTGTTGCTTTCTTGGGAAATAGATTTCAATTGATTGCATAGTGAAGAAGTCGATAATATGCTGGAAAATCCATGGCTTCTATTTGATAACTTCTTATGTTCACAACTGACATCCATTTGACATATGTTAGGCCAACCTCGACATTGAAGTAATTGTCCTCCTCATCACTAGATACGTCATCAGGTATGTTAAAACCAACAAAAACTCCATCTAACCTCATATTAAACCAAGAACAAAGTCTAGCCTCGTTAACTTTAATGGTCTATTGCTTAACAAATGTCCTAACCAAAAAGTTATCATCCTCACATCTAGATGTAATCAAATAAGAATATAATTCACATACAAGGTCATCATGCACATCATCCATAAAACCAACAACATAAAGTATTCCTTAACCTTAAAGTCCTCAAACAATTGAGCATAGTTTAAGCTTAAAAGATTTTTCCAGTGAAAGGTCTTAGAAGGATTAAGATTCTCTAAAATCAGCACGTAATTGTAGAGATATTAAGCTCTTTCGTTAGGAAATCAAGGATTAAGAACCACATGCTCCAACTCAGCTCCTCCTTTTTAGGATGAACCGTAATAACGGTTAGAGACTGATTTCCGCTTCTTCTGTGATTTATGAGGTGGAGGGGTAGGTGAATCATCTCCACAACCAACTTCAGGAACTTTTGTCCTTGCCATTTGAGAATGAGAGAAAGATTTGAGAAATCAGGGTTTGTGATGAATTTGGCAAGGGGTTTTGGAAGGAAAAATATGTTGATTTGAGTGAAATGAAGAGTGGATTTTGTAATTTTAGTGAAGATTTGAAGTATGATGATGAGATTGTGAGGTTTTTGAATAGTGTAGTTGTTTGTAGTTTTTAAATGAGGATAAAAATGAAGGTGTTGAGTTTTATATGAGGTTGATTATATTTTTAGTTGACTAGGTTTGGTGTTAGTCGATCAAAAATAATTCTATTATTCGACTCGATCTATCCTTAATCGAGTAGACTAGGTCTAAAAATGGTGAAAATGCTATTGACTCTATTTATAGTCGACTAGGTCCATTGTTAGTCGACCATAAGAGTTTTACTCGACTAAGTTTTGAGTTACTTGAGTAGATCCAACTTGGTTCCAAAGGCAAATAGGTGTAGTTGTGTTTCAAACCTACTCAATTAAACTTTTTTCTAGTCGACTAAGAAGATTTTACTCAACCAAATGTGTCTTACTTGACCCAGATTCTCTAAATTACTCGACTAAAAGTTGTTTTACTCGATAAAGTCTCACCTCAAACTTTATTTTTCATAACTTGCTAATAAAATTAACTTAGTGGCTCAAGTGTGAAGTGTACTATAGGACCAAGTTACTATATTAGTGTACGAATGCATACTGCAATGCAAAAAAACACATATCATAAAGAATTTAAATCACACATGCCAATTCTCATCTTAATATCATTGAATAGTTCCTTCTTAAGTGGCTTAGTTAAAATGTTCGTTAATTGATCTAAGGTTGGTACACATTTTAACTAAATGTCACCCCTCAAATGATGATCACAAATAAAGTGATGCCTAATTTCAATGTGTTTTGTCCTGCTATGCAATATAGGATTTTTACCTAAGCTTATTGCACAGTATTATCATAATACATAGGAATATTAGACACATTTAATCCATAATCAAGCAATTGATGTTTTATCTAAAGAATTTAAGAACAAGCACTTCCTATGGCTACATAGTCAGATTCTACCGTGGAAATTGCTACTCACTTATTTCTTACTTGGCCGTGAAATCAAAGATGATCCAAGAAAATGGCTTATTCCACTAGTGCTCTTTCTATCAATCCTACAACCAACATGATCCACATCATTATACACATACAAATAAAATTTATCATAACTAGGATACCGCAAATCATGTTCAATAGTATCAATCAAGTATCTAAATATTCTTTTACAAGTAATAAGATGTGATGTTTTAGGACATGATTGAAATTTAGCACGCAAGCAAGTAGCAAACATACTATTCGGTCTATAAGCGATTAAGTAAAGAAAAGATCTTATCATACCTCTATATAACTGTTGATATATATCATCTTCTTCCTCATGCTTTTCAAGCTTAAGATTAGATGTCATAAGAGTCTTAGCACCTTTGCACCCTTGCATGTTGAATTTCTTCAAGAACTCCTTGGTATACATACTTTGGTGTATAAAGATCTCATTTGCTAGTTGTTTGATTTGTATTCCTTAAAAGAACTTGAGCTCTCCCATCATATTCATTTTGAACTAACCTTGTATCAACTCACTAAACTCTTTGCACAAAGATGAGTTAGTATCACCAAATAAAATATCATCAACATAAATTTGGTAAATTAACATATCTTTACCAACTTTTCTAGTGAGTAAGATATTATCTACTTTGCCTCTATTATACCCATGTTGAGTGAGAAAATTAGTTAACCTCATATACCAAGCTCTTAATTCTTATTTCAAACAGTATAGTGCCTTATTGGTTCTAACCTTGCAATTGGTGCAAATGTATCCTCATAGTCAAGTCCTTCTTCTTGGTAGAATCCTTCAGCTACTAATCTAGACTTGTTCTTCACTAACTCTCCATGCTCATCATACTTTATTTTTTCACCCACATAACTCCTATAAGGGTTTTTCCCTTCAGTGGGGGGTACTAATTCCCAAACTTCATTCCTCTTGAATTGGTTTAGTTCTTATTGCATAATAATCACCTAATCCTTATCCTCAAGTGTTTGTTTGATGTTTCTGGGCTCAATGAGAGAAATAAACGTCGATTTATTTATGATATCATATAGTTCTCTACTTGTCCTCACCCTATCCTTAACATCTTAAATAATTTGATCCATGGGATGATTCATTACATTCACTTAATTTTGTGTAGAGGGATCCTCCACAACTTCTTCATCCTTGACTTCCATCTCATTAACCTTTTCTTGAATAACTTGTACTTCATCATCTTCCTTCGTACCTACATCATTAAAACCAACAACCTACCTCGCGATTAAATCATATGATGAAATTTTACATGTATGCTTTCTTTTACCACTTTAGTCATATTGTTATAAACCTTATATGCCTTACTAGTCAAAGAGTATCCAATAAAAGTGCCTACATCTAATTTAGCATCAAACTTCCCTAGATTTCCTTACCATTATTATGAATGTAGACTTTACACCCAAATGGATGAAATTAAAAAATGTTAGGTTTCTTACGCTCATATGGGGTTTTCATCTTGTCCCTTTAAAGATGCACTCAGTTGATTATATAACATAGGGTGTTCATTGCCTCCGTACAAAAGTAATTAGGTGATGAAAAGTTATGCTCCAATCTATTTTGTTAGGGAGTCCCAGGTGATGAAAAGTTATGTTGTACTCCATACTTGTCACAGACTTATGGAAATGGTTCACATTCAAATTCACCACCACGATCAATTCTAATGGCTCTAATTTCCACGTTCTTCTCATTTTGAACCAACCTACACCACTTAGCGAACTCATTAAAAGCATCACTTTTATTAACAATAAATCAATTCCATGTAAACCTCAAAAAGTCATCCACAATTAGATGTGCATAAAATCTACCATTCAAACTAACATGGCTAGAAGGTCCAATTAGATCCATATGAGCTAATTTAAGAACTCTATTTATGCAAATTTCCTTATTAGCCTTAAAATATCCTTTAACATGTTTTCCTTTCACGCATGATTCGCAATGATGGTCGTCTATGTGAAGCTCAAATTTAAAACCATTTACCCATTTTGAACTTGAATTTAAATAAATAATAGAAATAAACAATTATATTTTTTAATAAAAACTCTCATCTCAAAATACATTGATCAAATCCATACAAACACAGAAGCCAAAACATATTTATACATTTATGTACAAATCTACAATCCAAAAGCTGACACAAAATCTTGGAGCCGGACCTAAAAAATCAAGTCAAATGTGCCTCTAATCACCAGTAATCCAGTCCACGGTAGCTACCTACGATCTGCACAGCATTTCAACATTCAAACAGGTGAGTATTCATAAATACTCAGTAAGTGGAAATTAGAATATTGACTAATTGAAGTGTAGGGGAACAGCACGAGGTCGTGCTGGATGAACACGAGGGCATGCTCAACAGCTATCCCAGTTGACACGTCATGCCACAACAAACACGAGCTGTGCTCATATAACACAAACCTAGGTAACACGATCGTGCTACCTTAGAGCACGAGGGCGTGCTCATACATAATCCCAGAATGGCCCAACAGCACGGGGCGTGCTGGTCAGCACATGGTCGTGATGAGCTACTGTTTTGGTACATTATATTATGTTTTCATCACATTTGTCAGCAACAAGTTTCCTAGATTAATATGCAAGCTCAGCAAGTACCAAAATATGCCAAGCTTACTACATATGAAGTCTCATCATATATATCAACAAACAAATCCAATTAGAAACACAATGCTCATATGAATGCCATAATCTCGTGTATGCAATGAATCTCATGCACATACATATGTGAATGCCCGGGGCTTACATCCATCAGCATCTCACTGGCATCGCGAGTCTCACACGGCATCGCGAGTCTCATGCAGCATCACGAGTCTCACGTGGCATCGAGCGTCTTACTCGACATCTTGAATAAATCACAGAATCGTCGGGAAAATCCTGTGAGGTAATAGAAAGTATTGGCCAAAATCCTAAGTGAGAAACTTAGGTGGAGTAGGTGTTTGATCCAAACCACTCTATATCGTGTATCATTTTATTTTTATTTTCCGCAAAAATTCTCAAACCTCATTAGCTCTATTCAACCCCCCCTTCTAGAGCTAATCTTAGTCCTACAATTGGTATCAAAGCGGGTCTCTAAGTGTAAGGTTTAACATCCTTTGAGTAGATCCGAAAATGGCACATTCGTATGTTACCGACTTTGGAGTCAACCCAAATTGTCCACCACTGTTCAATGGCACCAATTACTCATCCTGGAAAAACCATATGAAGATACATATCTTGTGTGAAGGCATCAAGTATTGG
>CANYCX011887708.1:0-16296 GCA_948193385.1 Breynia disticha f. nivosa | reverse complement strand
TCATGAACGAACCAAACATATCGAAGTTGATTGCCATTTTGTTCGTGATGCTCTCCAGTCGGGGGATATTTCAACTCCTTATGTGCGCAGCGCTGCTCAGTTGGCAGACATCTTCACTAAAGCATTAGGAAAAGATCAGTTCCTTGGTCTGCTGCACAAGTTGGGGATTCGAAATCCTCATGCTCCAACTTGAGGGAGGGTAATGGATAAGCTCATCAGGTGGTTAGTGATTAGCTTTGTATTTAGATTTGAATTCAGAATTCATAATTCAAATAGAAGATAGAAGTAGTTGTACAGCTTACGGTTGTGTAGATTTGTAAATGTATATAAACACATATGAATGAGAAGCAAGGTCAAGGTTTTCCAACGTAAATTTTTTCAGAAGGAGACGTTACTTTGATGGAGTGATCTATTGTTAATCTTGGAGCTGTTATAGAAAGTCCAAGGTGTGAAGGAGCTGATGGTGGGATTGGTGTATATATGGAAGCTGCAGGATTTTGGTTCTCTTCACCCTTTCTCAAGCTAGAGGGAACTAAGAAGTGGACTCCAAGCTTGTTTCTAAAGCTCATGAAGGGGATGCAGCCAAAGGTTTTGTAAAAATGTCAACAACTTGTAGAGAGGAAGGAATTTAGCAAGTGGTTAAGGCATCGACAACAACCTTTTTTCGAACAAAATGATAATCAATCTCAATATGTTTAGAACTAGCATGAAAGACAGTATTAATTCTCATATATAAAGAACTCTTGTTGTCACAAAAAAGTTGAGGAGTATTGTATAGCATAATACCAATGTCACGTAGAAGAAATTGTATCCAAATGATTTCTACCGTTGTGGCAGTCAAGGCACGATACTTTGCTTCAGTGCTGGATCTAGAAACAGTTGGTTGTTTCTTTGAGCACCAGGATATGCAATTTGCTCCAGGAAAAATAGAATAACCCGTTATACTGCGACATGTGGTAGGACATCCCGCCGAATCTGCATCACAAAAACCATAAAGTGAAAGAGTACTATGTTTATGAAAAGAAATACCAAAGTGCAAAGTGCCTTTAAGATATCTTAGGATACTTTTAACAACTTTCATATCTCCAACTGTAGGATTTTGAAGATTTTGATACACTTTATTTACTGCATGGACAATATCAGGTCTAGTGTATGTTAAGTATTCTAATGCACCAACTAAGCTTCGATATTCAGTGGCATTTGTGTGATCAGAATCATGAGCCATGTATTGCGATTGGAGTGCCATATCGAGTAATTTGGCTCTTTGGAGGAGTTTTTTAGCATATTGGCTTTGTGAAAGAGTGACTCTTTGATCATTTTGTTAAACTTCAATTCCAAGAAAAGAAATGTAATTCCCCAAGGTCTTTATGAGCAAACTCGAATCCAAATTTGTTGATGAGAAGCTGAATGAAAGTTTCATTATTTTCTGTGAGCATAATATCATCAACAAAGATAAGCATTAGTATAATTAGATTATCATTGTGTAAAATGAATAAGGAAGGTTAGCTGTACTGCATATGAACCCAAGATGAAGTAAATATTGAGACAATCTATTAAACCATGCACTAGGAGCTTGCTTAAGCATGTAAAGAGATTTATGCAATTTGTACACAAACTCTGAATGTTTAGAATCCTTGAAACCATTTGGTTGCCCCATGTAGACAGTTTCCTTCATATATCCATGAAGGAATGCTTCTTTATTTCTAGTTGTCTTATTTTCCAATTTAAAGTTGTGACAATGGCAATAACAAGACGGATGGTATTGGCTTTGATGACAGGCTGTAGGTTTCTTCATAGTCTAGCCCTTCAATTTGAGAGTAAACTTGAGCCATGAGTCAAGCATTGTAGCATTCTATAGTACGATCTTCTTTAAATTTAATTCTGAATATCCATTTGGATTTGATTATGTTGGTATTGGATGGTCTTGGAACTAACTTCCAAGTGTGATTTTCATGAAGAGCTTGTATGTCTTGGTTCATTGCCTCTTTCCAATGTGGGATTTGTAATGCACCTTTCCGAGATTTCAGTAAATTCACATCACTGCAAGTGAACATGGAAAATTTTCTTCGTTTAGATAGAATATGTTGTGTTTCTTTGCAAGTTTTAGATTCAACTGTGGATTTTTTTCGAAGCTATGCGCGAGTGAGCATGGAATGTTCTTAAGCGTTTTGAGGTTCACCTGCAAGATTCAAATCAATCGTTAGATTATTGCTTATATTAGGTAAATTTTCAAAGAGAGATGGAAGATCATTTAATTGAGGATAGTTGAAGTTTGAGGCATCAGATTTTTGACTTCCAACTTCTGATGGAGTGTCACTGTTTGTAATGAGGTTTGAGTCATCAACTGCAACAATGATGGGATTTTCCTCAAGCTGTGGATTGGAATGTATTTCTTCATTTGGAGAGGTGACACTAAAAATATTTAGGACTTGTGGATTAGCCTCTTTAACATTATGATGTTTCAGCTAACAAAGGGGTAATGTCATTGGTGGTGTGGTACCCTTTCTTAATAGGAGTTACCAAATTTTTATCATAAACTTGCGGCCCTTTCTCAACATGATTTTTATTAACTTGCGGTTGGTCTATATTATCTGGAAATGAGGTGACTTCCAACGGTTTTTTAGGAGAATCTTGATGAGATGGAGAGTAAGAAAAGATGCTTTCATCAAACACTACATGACAAGGGATATACACTTTGTTAGTTATTAGAAATAAGCAACGATATCCCTTATGAATAAGGCTATAACCAATGAAAATGCAAGGATAAGACTTTTTGGAAAATTTATTTTTCCATGATCACGAAGATAAGGAAAGCACTTGCACAAAAAATTCTTAAAATACCACAATTAGGTTCATGATTGAATAATTTATAATAAGGAGACTTCATATTGAAACTAGAGGAAGGCAAGTGATTAATTAAAAAACTGCTGTGAGAAAAGCATCCACCTAATATTTGGTTGGCAAGTTAGCTTGAAAAAGAAGAGTAAGCTCGGTCTCCACAATGTGGCAATGCTTTCTTTCGGCAATGCTGTTTTGTTGACGAGTGTATGGGCAAGAAAATTGATGGTGTATGCCACAATTAGATAAATGATTTTCAAAAACAATAGAAATGAATTCACCACCATCGTTACTTTGCAAGATTTTAATTTTTTTTTCAAATAAATTTTCAACTTGTTTTTGAAATTTGATGAAAACTTCAAAGAAGTCAGATTTTTGTTTTAAAGGATATATCCATGTATATCGAGTGCAATCATTCACAATTACAACATAATATTTAAAATTTTAGCATGAAACAATTGGTGCAGGCCCTCACAAATCACATTGTAGCTTTTATAGCAAAAAACGTGCAATTTTATTTGATGTAGAAAACGAAAGTTTACAACTCTTGCCCATTTGACAACTAGAACAAATGAGTTTTGGTTTTTCCCAACTTGAAACCTTAATTAAATTCTTAGAATGCAGGATTTTTAAGAAATTAAAATGTGGATGTCTCATGCATTGGTGCTAAGTAAATTGAGAAACTCCTTTGTATGTAGCAAAAACTTTGTGATTATTATCAAGAGCATATTGACCTTGACATTTATGGCCTTTAGCAATGACCTTTCCCTGTTGACACTTGACAAAATAGTTATTTACATCAAAGGTGACAGTACAAGCATTATCTTCAGTAAGTTTGGCAATTGAAATAAGGTTCTTTTTAATATCCAGAACTACTAAAACATCTTTAAGATCAATGATTCTATTACCTGATTCAATTTTACCTTCTCCAGCGTGAGTTATTTGTAAGTTGTCACAACTACCGACCACAATAGACTCATTTCCATTATACTGAGTTATTTTTGAAAGTTTACCTGGATCATTGATTATATGGGTGGTGGCTCCTGAGTCAGCATAGAGATTTGGATCATCATCTCGATTCACAGTCATGGCTGCTAGGGCCTTACGGAGTTAGTCCTCTAGTTGAATAGAGTGATCAAAGCGGCTTCAACACTCGATCGCTGAATGATTGGATTTCCTACAAATTTGACATGTAATAATAGTTTTCTCGTGATTTTTACCTTTATTGTTAAGGGAGGCATGATTGATTTGCTCTTCATGATTGGTGAAGTTGTAGTTATTACGTGAATGGGAGCTATGCCTAGCAGTTGGATTAAATCCTCGCCAACATGAGTTAAATCTTCCCCCATTCCTACCACGACCTTTTCCACTTTGAACAATGTAGGCTTGATCATGTTCAGGATTAAGATCATGCTCATTATTGTTGAAGTTCAACTGTTTGTAGGCTTGAAAAGACATAAAAAATTGGTGGAATGAAGGATATGGTGGTTTCGTAAGCATGGGCGTCCAAAAATCTTGGTACTTGGGTCCAAGACCTCTTGCAAGTTGAAATACCTTTTTGGTTTAATCGAGTGGCTTCTTAATAGCAGCCAAACTATTCCACACCTTATATGTTGAACCAACATCTTCAAGGGTAACTAACACCTATGTTTCTATGTTTTCAGCAAAAAGGCAGTGAGGAGATCATCATTTCTCTTCCACACGAGGTAGTTTGGATTAGTTTCAGTCTTGTCTTCTTTAGTTATTTCTTGTGTTGTTTCACTGCCAACAATGAGTGATGTGCCATATTCATACTTTGGATTAATGGCTCCATTTGAGATTGCCAGAGGAGATAATTTGTGTTGTCTAATTTTAAAGATATAAGACTGGAACATTGATGAAGAATTTGGAGAAAAAGTTCAGCTTCATTATCAATTTTGATAAGAGAATAGCCAGCAATGAGAATTGTTTTGTCTGAGCTCTTTATTGGCTCTGATACCATAAAGAAGGTAAAATAAAGAAACAATTCTCATTCCTTGATCTATACAAGAGGTACTGCCTATATTTATACAACAGATCCAAGTAAGGATTAAATATGGAAACACTTAACAGAATCCTATTTTATATCCTAAAGATATGACAACACTTTCTATAATATTATTCATGATTTTATTATTCTTGACAGTAGCTGTTATAGAGGCATGTAAGGAAGGAGACGTTGCTTTGATGGAGGAATATATTGTTAATCTTGGGGCTGTTACAGAAAGTCCAAGGTGTGAAGGAGCTGATGTTGGGATTGGAGTAGATATGGAAGTTGTAGGATTTTGGTTCTCTTCATAAATCATCGACTGAAGTTTTATATGTGTCAACAGAAGGTTGAAGCAGAAAAGTATCAAAACTTTGAGAAATGTTGATGGTTGAGCTAGAGAATTATAACTTCCAACAGTACTAATTGGTTAAAGTGGAGGGTTTTCAGAACTTGTATATGAGGAAGTAAGAACTACGAAGGATCAAATTCATCAAACCTACCACCGTACATTACCTCTTAATGAACCACATTATGAGATTGAAATGGATTTTCAAATATAGGGTTAATCTCTGGAGGGGTATTAATGCACTATTTGGCATTATTAAATTTCCACCATAATCAAGTATATCATCGACACCCTCAACAAATTGATTGCTACTAAAGTTAAAAAGATTGAAGCTACTGTGAGGAGAAACTAGGTTGTATGGTTCTGGAAATGAAGGTCGATCATTGTTTGGTGGTGGTAGCATCAAATTGTTGTCGCTGCTAGGAGAAATTGGGTTGTATGGTTTTAATAATGAAGGTTGATCATGGTTTGGTGGTGGTAGCATCAAATTGTTGTTGTTGTTAGGAGAAATTAGGTTGTATGGTTTCGAACATGAAGGCCGATCATGGTTTGGTGGTGGTAGCATAAAATTGTTGTTGTTGTCTATATTGTCTTCCATGTTACAAACTAAATATTCTTGTCGTCGCTTTTCTAAATTACCTCCTCTTTTAAGTTCATGAATACTACACAAAACCCAATCGTCCAACTGTAATAAAACCACTTTCCATCTTTAATATACTTCTTAAACAATATCCTCATTCAAGACAAGGAAACAAAAAAAAAGAATATATATACTAGAATACAGTTTTGGCTCCAGCAAAATAAGTGATATTATTTTCAGTGACGGATCTAGGATTTTTTTTACAATGGGTGCACCGATGCAACAACATTCCAGGCTTTGACGAGGCAATGGCATCATATGGAGACTTAAAACCAATAAGTTCTGCAAAATAACGTTTGAATCAGTTTTTTTGGTTGTTTGTTTTTAGTGTTTCAAACATATATGAAAATTAAATCTACACTAACAGCTAGCTCTACAAAACACTGAAGGAAACCTCAACATCAAAACGACACTGAACAATTTTAAAGTTGGCAAATCTTCTAATCTATATAAAATTGCAGTAAGACTTAAATAATTCTATTTAAATCTTTTTTTCTCCTCATTTCAAGCATTACAAATATATAAAACAATCCACAACAATAAATTAAGTCTATTATTGATTATAGAACACAATTTAAAAACAACAAGTCAAAAATTCGTTTATAATACGTTCATCATTATATAAAAAAGAAAAATTGTATGTATACAAACTGTTCGACAAAATACCTCACCGAACGAATCATGAATTAAACCCATATATCACTATTGATTATCCTCACAACAAAGCAATTCTGATCTAAATCATTATTCTCACAATTACATATTTCATTACTTCATTCATTATAAAAAATAAAAAACAACACGTTACACTTCTATTCACCATAATCCAAATCTAAAAAAGTGCATCATCACCACTAGATTTATTTGAATCAATCATCGCACAAGGAAAAATAAAAGGCACAAAAATAGCCAACTTACCTTATGAACTTTTCCTTTGGAATTATAGTAATTGATGACAGGCAAGGTTGATTTTAAATAAACTTCAAGAGTTCAAGTCCCCTTTCTTATAGTTTTAGTGTTGTCTTCTGTTGTTGCAACAACATCTTCAATCCTTCCATATGAAACAAAAATAATGTCAGTAACTTCGTATTAAGTAAAAATCCTGGAATAAGAAAGCATAAGATCGTTACCTAGTTGAAAGAAACGACGTTGTTTGGACTTTTAAACCGATCATACGACCTTGTTTGGGCCCTTTTCTAAATCGTAGTATACGACCTCGTTTGGACACTTATCTTTATTTCCCTTTAAAAAAATTAACCTTGAGACCGAAATGACGCATTTTGCTCCCTTACATTTTCTCCAACACACTAAACCAAACGACACCATTTCTCAACTCAACCCTCAAACTGTTCTTCTTCGATTGTCCATCCAGCTTCTACAACTCCACCACCGTCCACCGTCGTTGTTCTCCGTTCACCTCCCACTTCCCCACTTCCAATCCACCACCAATGCCCCTCTTCTCCCTTTCTCTCCCAGTGCACAACCTCAATTTAGCCTCTTGAAACCACCATATATGGGTGCTCTGACAGGTGTCGGTGGGTGCACGTGCCCATACTGGCATCAGCCTAACTCCGTCACTGATTGTTTTGACATGCACAATTAAATATATGGTCCTTCATGTCATTAATTTTTGTTTTAGGAGGATTAAAGACTCTAAATTCATGCATGATCCAGTGGGATTTCTCCGAAGTAGAAAACAATAGCCTTCCAATATCCCACTATTTTACCCTTATGCTTCACTTCCTTATCTGCTTCTGTGGTCTTCCAGTATCCACGGTCTGCCGCTCTGTTTGGCCTTGACCCGTTACTATATCCTGTCTCTTAGAGTAAAAAAGTACCATTTTCTCTTTGACTTTACACACATAATGCTCGATTCTCTCTATTCATACCAATACAATAATATTACATGAATAAAACAATACATCGGTATTATGATATTGTATATACTCAAAGAACAATGCTACTTGAAACAGCAAATTAAACTCATTGTACGCACTATAAAAATTGTCCAAAGAAAAGAAAAAGAAAGAAGATTAGAGTTGAAACCTGCAAGGTCTGTAGGATTATGTTGGTAAATGTTAAAATATATAATGTTGTTTGGAGGAAGCGACAAGTTCAGAATCTTCCTATTCAAGTAATGGACGATGAGTTCATCGTTGTGGGGGCAAATTTGTAGCCAGAAGGAAGGCTATTAATTTAAGCATCATCCTCCTCAGATTTGTGATTGTGTAAGTATGGAGGTGGGTTTGATTTAAGCGGTGGTGTTGTGGGATTACTAGGAGGAGGATAAGTCTAGAAACTCTGCTGAAGTTGGTCTTTTTCTTTGATGAACTTCTCCATTGTTAATTAGGTGTTTTACAGGAACAAGGATGCAAAATATGGTACGTATTAGCTCTTCTAGTTACGTTTGTGCTTATTATTTGGGGTAGTTTCAATTGATTTGGTGTTTGATTTTGAATTGTAATAGGGATAATTTTATCGATAACTTTTATCTTGAGTTGAATCTATCGATTTTAAGAATTAGTCGGGGTGTTGAGTTTAGTTTCAATTTATTTGATTTTTGAATTATGATAGGGATAATTTTATAGATAATCTATTTGATAACTTTTATCTTGAGTTGCATATATCAGTTTTAATAATTATCTCTAATATATATATATATATATATATATATATATAACACAGGGTAGAATCTCTACATTCCATTCTATAAAGGATGTTTGGCATGAAAGTTCAAAGATTGTGTATGATGTAATAGAAATGAAGTTCACAATCGATACATAATGGTGTTTGGCTCTTATATGAGGGAAAAACTAGAAGCGCCTTTCACAAAATATATTTTGGACGACAGCAACTTAATAATACCACATCAGCAGTATGCATATAAAATGACCAACACACTCCTGATAGTCACTTTTAATTCTTTCCCATAACATTTTTGTCTCTTCATTCTCTTCTCCATATCCTAATGTTCAACTCTCTCTCTCTCTCTTTCTCTGATACCAATCTCATTCCTTCCCACTGTACGCTCATACAAGTTGCTAAGTCGACCCAATGATCCCATTTACTCTCCTCTCCTCTAATCTTATTTCTTATTTTTTTTCTCTCTCATTGCGGTTCTTGAAAGTTTAGGTTTTAAGGTTAGTTGGGAGTGTGTTGAGAATGACATTTGATTGTTTGGGTTGTTTTGTTATGTGGCTGTTGAGGGTTCAGAAGGGATGTGGTTCATGCGCCTGATTCTTTTTTTTTTTTAACCAAAGTGATCGATTCGTTTGATTGGTGGAGATAGGAGTAAATTGGTATGGTTGTGGAATGATTTGCTCGAACTTTGGTGTGGTGGCTTCGATTCAGTGTAGTAGGGTGGGTCAAATGTTCTAGGTTAAGAATCATAGATGGTTGCATTTTGGATTGGGTTAGTTTGATTGGGTGTGAGGTGAGGTTGGGTTGTTTGGTTTTGAATTAAAATAAAAGGGGTTTGATTTGATTTCAGAAAAAATATTAGAATTTTAAATAATACTTTTTACAAAGAAAAATAACATTTGTATTTAAAAAGAGTTTTAGTAATTTAATCAAAAATAAAGTTTTTATTAAATAAATTATGTGGTATCTAAATTAATTTTTCTCTGTAGAGTTGAGAGCGATGTTTGATTGTTTGGGTTGTTTTGTTGTGTGGCTGGGGGTTTTGGAAGTAATGGGGGTTGTGGGATGATTTGCTCGATCTTTTGTGTGATGCGGTTTAGATTGCGAACTAATCTTCAAAATATGAATAATTTAAACATGTAAAATGACCTTTCTATATAAAAATAAAAAATAAATTAAATAAAAATTTTAAAATTGTGAAAAACCTAAAAAATGAAAGAAAACATGTTTTAAATAATTCAACTATATTAGAGTAATTTATATCTATTATACTAAACATGAAGACAGTTCGCAATATTGTAACACTTGGCAAATCATTCAATTAACACATAGTTTGTAGTTTTTATATTTAAAACTATTTATATATTAGTTTTTTATTACTATAAAAAACCTAAATTTTTATGGCAATGAATAAATAAAAAATTATTAAATTGATTTATCATTATGGCAATGACTCAAATTAAACTACTATAAAATATTAATATTTAAACATAATTATTTCTATAACTTTTTTTAATGTCTAATTATATAAAATTTATTATTATTATAAATTTGCACTAAAATAATATATTTAAATTTTACATTACTTTAATTTTTATTTAATTTATGGTTTAATTTTACTTTTTATTCTCAATAAATGAACTTTATAATATTTCATATTTAAATTTTTAAATATATTTACAGTAAAAATAATACCTTTTAGTCAATAAAAATTATATATGAAACATATACAAGCATATTTTTTATTTATAAAAAAAACATTCAGATATATAATAATATTTAATAGTTAATAATGATTTTGATGCAACAATTAATATTTATAGTCGAAACAATAAATTCAAAGTTTATAATTAATTATATTTTTTTTAAATCATAAAATGTTAATCTTAGATACCAAACTTATAAAGAATAAAATAAGTGCTAATAAATTAAATTTAGACCATAAAGTACAAGTCATTTCTACTGTTCAATATTAAAAGATAAAAAAGATTCATAAGTAAAAAAAAATAAGAATCTATATTACTATATTAAAGCTGAAGACAATGCACAATATTACAATACTTGGCAAATCATTCAATTGACGGATAGTTTGTAGTTTTTATATTTAAAATTATTTATATATTAGTTATTTATTACTTAAAAATCCTAAATTTTTATGGCAATGAATAAATAAAAAATTATTAAATTGATTCATCATTATGGAAATGACTCAAATAAAACTACTATAAAATATTATTATTTAAACTTAATTATTTCTATAACTTTTTCTTATGTTTTATTATATAACATTTATTATTATTATTATAAATTTGCACTAAAATAATATATTTAATTTTTAATTACTTGAATTTTTATTTAATTTATGATTTAATTTTTATTTTTATTCTAAATAAAAAAAAGTCTATAATATTTTATATTTAAATTTTTAAATATATGTACAGTAAAAATAATACTTTTTATCCAATAAAAATTATATATGAAACATATACGGGCATATTGTTTATTCATAAATAAAAAACATTCAAATATATAATAATATTTAATAGTTAATAATGATACAACTAATATTTATAGTCAAAAAAAATTTTCAAGTTTATACTCAATAATAAAGTTTTTGTTAAATCATAAAATGTTAATATTAGATACCAAACTTATAAAGAATAAACTAAGTACTAATAAATTAAATTTATACCATAAAATGCAAGTCATTTCTAATGTTCAACATTAAAAGATAAAAAAAGATTCATAAGTAAAAAAATAAGAATCTATATTATTATACTAAAGTTGAAGAGAGTGTACAATATTGCGATACTTGGTAAATCATTCAATTGATACATAGTTTATAGTTTTTATATTTAAAATTATTTATATATTAGTTATTTATTACTATAAAAAAACCTAAATTTTTATGATAATGAAGAAATAAAAAATTATTAAATTGATTTATCATTATGGCAATGACTCAAATTAAACTACTATAAAATGTTATTATTTAAACTTAATTATTTCTATAACTTTTTCTAATTTTTAATTATATAAAATTTATTATTATTATAAATTTACACTAAAAATAGTATATTTAAATTTGATTTTACTTGATTTTTTATTTAATTTATAATTTATTTTTACTTTTTATTCTCAATAAATAAAGTCTATAACATTTTATATTTAAATTTTTAAATATATGTATAATAAAAATAATACCTTTTAGTCAATAAAAATTATATATGAAACATATACGGGCATATTTTATTCATAAATAAAAATATTCAGATATAAAATAATATTTAATAGTTAATAATTATTTTGATGCAACAATTAATATTTATAGTCAAAACAATAAATTCAAAGTTTATACTTAGTTGTAAATTTTTTGTTAAATCATTAAATGTTAATTTTAGATACCAAACTTCTAAAGAATAAACTAAGTGCTAATAAATTAAATTTAGACTATAAAGTACAAGTCATTTCTACTGTTCAACATTAGAAGATAAAAAAAGATTCATAAGTAAAAAAATAAGAATTTGTAATAAATATAATTACCATATCAACTTAACTTAAAATTAATTAATAATTAAATATCTAAACATGTGCATATAATACAAAAAATATAATACACTAAATATTTCTACTTTTTTTGTAAATTTTTTTATATATAATGAACTTCTATAAATAATAATTTTATTTTGTTGATATCATAATGATATATGTCATCCTGACATATCAAGAGGGCCTAACTTCTAAAAATATGGTTTTTAAATTTATAATATAATTATTTTTAATTTTTTGAGTATATCAAATTAAGCAATTTTTGTTATAATTTTACAATATATTATTTTTAGTATAACAATCACTAAAATAAAGAATCATCATAAATTCTTCATATAAAAAGAAAATTAAAATAATTTTGATAAGTTATAATATATAATAAATTTTATTTATTTAAAATATCTATTTATTTTTTTTATATTTTAATCATTCCTATTAATTTTTTTTCCATATCAATACACTTAGTTTCAATTTATTTTTCATTACTTTCAAAGTAAGCATAGTTTTTATGTTATATTTTTTTGGGGTTTTTTACATGTTAAATCGTGGTTTAGGCACTTGGAATCATCAAGAGAAAAGTTGTCTTGTATAGTGACGAGTTGGGGCTTTGCGCAAAAAAGGTTTTGTTTGTGTTTCATCATTTGGGTAAGTGTATTTGGGGTATATTGGAAGTGTTTTAAGTGTTGATTTGGTTGGGTGTTATGTTATGAGGGAGATTGGAGCAATGGTAGAGAATTGGTTATGTTAAAAGAGGGAAAATGTGGACTAAGATGCTTGGAAGGTATTGAAGAGTAAGGATCATTAGATTATATCTAAATGAACTTGTGTAGAGCATTAATGGTGGTTTGTGTGAGGGAAATTAAATATGGTAGTGTGTAGTGGCATAATTAATGAGGAAAGTTAGTGAAGAGAGAAGATGAGGAAAGAGCAATAAAGATAAATAACATACATGCATAATATAATTTCTACTCATTCATGTTTGCATAGTTAAATGCACATAAAGTTGATGAAAATATATGATGTCTATAATAGGGAACCCGAATCGCGGTGAGGGAGGCTCCCAAGCATGCCGCTAGGTGCTTTTGGAAAGGTAAGTAACACGAGCACAATTTTCCCATGTTTGTATATTGTTGAGTGTGGGATTGTAGTTTGAAT
Source organism: Breynia disticha f. nivosa (assembly GCA_948193385.1). Taxonomy (NCBI): domain Eukaryota; kingdom Viridiplantae; phylum Streptophyta; class Magnoliopsida; order Malpighiales; family Phyllanthaceae; genus Breynia; species Breynia disticha. The sequence continues at coordinate 3,120 of CANYCX011887708.1, read as the reverse complement.
TAATATGGTTGCTTGATGAAATGTATGATGTTGTTCGATTGTGTTGAGCCCAATGTGTGAGAATGTTGGTGTGGTGTTTTAAAATGATCCATGTACATGTGTGGCCTATGTTGTGCTTGTATGAATGGTAATGATGTTTGTTGTGGAGATTTATGGATGGATGACAATTGAATTCAGATTTTTTAACATGGCATGAATTGGTTGATGAGTGCACAATTATTTCATGGAATATGCACATAACATTCATGCATTTGGGCCTCGTAGGTGGGCAAATAAAATGACTAAAAGGGGCTCATAAGTGGGCAAGTGTATATTAACACTAAAATGGAAAAAAGGGCTCATAATTGAGCAGAAATAAGGGAGTAGTTATGGGCTCCTAGGGGAGCAAAATTGTGGGTAGTATCTATCCGATACTACACCGTGGCACAGTGGTAGAAGCTCGGGACACCTTAGTGTGTACGAGTGTGCCAAGAATTAAGGACGCATAAGTGTGCAAATTTATATGGATCCAATTAATGATAATCGATACTCCCAGTCGACGAGGCCCGTTTGCAAACGTAGAATTGGGTACTAAGGTGCCAATAAAAATGAATTTGATATGGGATCATGGGTGATCATGCTAGGGAATGCATTAGTTGGCATGCATTTCCATTTTCATCATATTACATAAATGTGCATGATTACATAGGATTTGAGGAATAAAGTGAATTGAGGACATGCTCATGTGTGAGTTGTGGATATGTGAAATGTTTTGGGAATGGAAATGGTTAAGCATGATGTGGTATGCCTTTATGCTTAATATGGGCTGAGTGCGGTTGCCTTTTTCTTAAGATGATGAAGAGGGATTGTGAGGCCATGTTATGTGTAGTATGATCATGTAGGATTGGTCATTTATGTGCTTAATATGGTTGAGTTTACGTACAAATGTGGTATCAATTATGGGATTTAATTGCTTGAAACTTGCTTGTATGTTCGAGGATTGATATGGTGTTGAGTTGAACTAAAAATTGGCTACGTAAAGGTGACTGCCAACCAGTCACGTTTGTGATTGTCCTTAGTCAGGATCGTGACTGGCATTCTGGCCAAAATGGTGGTGGATAGCAACCAGTCACTATCGTGACTGACCTCAGTCACGTTCGTGACTGGTCTTCTGGAGGTCATTTTCTTTGCAAAATTTAGTGTCACGAACGTGAAACTCCTTCTAGAACTCCAATTCAACTGTTCCAGGGTGCCACGAATAAGACATTGAGGCATCACTTTTGTGACTCTCAATTGTGACACATGAGTCACGAACGTGACCTCCTAAGTCACGAACGTGACCTTCTAAGTCACGAACGTGACCATGATTCTGGTCACAAATGCCATTCGAAATTTGAGTCATGAATGCACCATATTTTTGGGTCACAAATGTGACATGAAGAGTCAAGAACGTGACCATGCTTCTGTCCATTTTTCCTTCAAATTGTATGAGTCACGAATGATAGCTGTTAAGCCTTATCATTCGTGACACAAGTGCCACAAATGTGGCACATGTTCTAACTCAAAGTTCCATGTTCAAATGTGTTGATCATTGTTCATATTGTATGACTCCACTATATTCCCATTAATGTACTTATATTTCATTCATTTTCCTAAGTAAACCTTCTTGTTATTCAATGACACTTAGACAAAGCCATGTACATTAATTGAACTCCTATTTATGAAGGTTTATCTATTAGTTCAATGTGAGAAGATACTTGAATATGTTTGGAATTGACTGTACATTGTACCAAGTGAAATGTTGAAATGTTTGTATGGTAATGTGTGGAATTGATTTGATCAAATGTGAAGCTTATTTAATTTGAGAAGTGTATAAATATTGTATGGAACGTATATATATTGTGAATGCAAATGAGTTAGGGAAAGTTGTCCATTTTGGTAAGTGTGGCTTATTGAGTTTCACAACTCATGCGTTTTATGCCTGCCATATTAGCAGGGACTTGAGGGAATTCGATGGGAAGGTGGTAGACTATTTTGTTTGCTCCGACTCATACCTGAAGGACGGAACAACCAAGGTGGGCTGTGCACTAATGTTTAGGTTGACCATATCATACAAAAGTTTGTATTAAACATTATAGTGCATACATTCATTTTGTCTCAAGTTATAATTGAAATAGGGTCTATGTGATTTCTTTTCTTTTATAACCCTATGAATTTTGTAAACATTGTTGATTTTTGAGATATCCCCTCTTGAAATACTATGTAGCTTTATGCAAAGTAATGAAATGTATATTTATAATTTCAAGTGGGAGAAAGGATCCTTACTTTATACCATTGTATTTCCAAATTGTTATTTTTCAAAAACTATGATGTCCAAGTTCTGGTACCACTTGTGCGAAGTAAGTATAGACGGAAAGAAGCAGTAGTCGAATTTTGGGGGTCAAAAATAGTGTATTATATTTTTTTGAATTTATGTATCCAATAAAATGATGTTTCAATAAATACAAATTTTAAATTTATCTTAATTTAAACTATTTTATTTCTGCTAGTTTGAATCATTAACAATTTATGATAGATTTTTAAGGATATATTTTTTCATTTCTTTCAAGATAATTAAAAGTCCTAATTTTTAACATTGGGAAGTCTAATCTATAGAATTTATATGTTTCTTTAGGCTCCATTTGTTTGGAGAAATTTATTTTTTGAAAATGTTTTCTGATTTTTCAATGTTTGTTATCAATGGAAAATAAGTCACCAAAATTATAATTTAAAAATCAACAAAAAATAATAATTATTCTTCGTATATTTGTAAAGAAAATATTTCTCAAATCTAAACTATAAAATTATATTTTTCTTTATATTTTTAAATATTTGAATATAAAATACCAGAAAATATAATTCCAAAAAATAAGATTATAAAACATGAAAAATATTTTCAACTGGAAGTCAATTTCTCCCAAACAAACGGAGCATTAGTTTTATTTATTTTGATATGATCTATAAACTAATAGTTAAATTAGTAAAAAAAAATAGAAATTACTCTTAAATAAATTTTAAAAAATTAGTCATATTTTTCTAAAAATATGTCATTTATTAAAAATATTTACCTAATGATAAAAATATTTAAAGAATTTTTAATCA
>CANYCX011887295.1:0-12280 GCA_948193385.1 Breynia disticha f. nivosa | reverse complement strand
ATGTTTGTTAAATTTTCTGCTTTTATTTAGTTGCACCAAGTCAATTTAAATAAATCGTTCCCTGTGAGATTCGATCCTGGAGGGTATACTTCCGTGGTAAAACTACACCGAACTAGTACGCTTGCTAGAACGCGGTCAGTAGCAAATGGGTTTCCTAGATTCATGCAATACTCACATAGCTAATAGTTTTAATACCTTCAATGGTTAATTGCCACAAATTCATTCCTTAGACTTATATGTCTTGATTTAACATCGTAAATCTTAAGCACTTTTGAAATAGTTGTTTGACTATTACAGTGCTGAGAAATGATTGACATTGGTTGTGGCCACAACTCTGTATCAAATAATAAATTTTTCAACCATTTACCTTCCTTGCATGCAGCACATAAGGCAATAAATTCAGCTTTTATTTTTTTTGTCTGAACCACGAGGTATCCTAGGTATCTCAGATTAATCCTCGTTCGAGCCGGCAGGACCACAAGGTTGGCAAAGCTCTCCCAACCAAGTTTTAACGCAGCTGCGTACCCAGGACTCGAACTCAAGATCTCTGGTTAAGCTTGAATAACCCCACGCCAGCTGATGTACGCGCTTGATGGTTAAATTCAGCTTCTATAGTTGAGTGAGTTATACAAGTTTGTTTCTTTAATACCCAAAAGATTGCACCACATCCTTAAATAAATATCCAATCAGAAGTAAACATTTTATCTCTCACACTATTTATCCAACTACAATTAGATTAACCTTCTAGTTCAACAGGAAAACCATTATATAAGAAACCAAAGTCCTTAGTTCTTTTAAGATAACTTAATATTCTTTTTATTGCATTCCAATGCATTACACCAAAATTTTTAAAAAGCCCTAAGAGTTTACAAACTACAAATGCTATATCTGATTCAATACAATGTGATGCATATATTAAACTTCTTATAATACTTACTCTATTTGAGCCACTCCTCTACTATGATTTTCAACCAAGTTAATAAAAGCATCATAAGGGGCATTGCCTCCTTGGTATTCAAATGATTAAACTTATCTAACATTTTCTCAATATAATTAGGATTGACATAGTGCAAAAACTCCACTATCTTGTTTGACTTAGTTACCTAAGAACTTACAAAACTCTCTACGATCTTTCAAATGAAACTTAGAGGACAAGTAAGACTTAGTATCATTTATTTCTTCTATTGTAGTACCAATGATTAATATATCATCAACATAAAGACATAAAACAACACCATAGTTCTCAAAAAGTTTAGAATATGTACATTTGTCATCAACATTGCGCTTAAAATACTCCCTCCGTCCTAATTTATGTGAGATTTTTTTGTTTGAAACTAAATTTTTCTTTTGCATTGATTATTGTTGTGTTTTACTATTTTAACCATAGTTATTGTTTGACATAAGAGTAAAAACATTTATTACTTGTTTATAATAGGTCAAAAGAGAAATAAATGAAGGTTAGTTTAGGTAAAATAGTGTAAAATATTTGAAAATGTCATTTGTTTTGGGACATCAAAATGACACTTTTGTGTCATATAAATTGGGACGGAGGGAGAAATATCCTAAGATTTCCGAGTCAAAATTTTCATGACATGTTTTGATGTTTAATTTGTCTTAAGCCATATAATAGTCAGGTTGCACATTTTAGATTTATTCTTTGGAAGGAAAAAAGCCCACATATTGTTTCATATATTTTTTTTAACAATATAACCATTTAAAAATATTGTTTTCACATCCATTTGATGAACATGTAATTTATAAATTGATGATAGAGCAACAATATCTAATTGAAGTGATTCTTCCTACATGAGCATACATGTCAAAATAATCAACACCTTATTTTTGCTTAAATTTTTTCCACTAATCTCGATTTATAGAATTTACCATGTTTAAGTATAAAAACCAATTTGCAAACAATATGTTCACAACCAAGATATGGTTCCACCAAAATCCATGTTCTGTTATACATAAAAAAATCCATTGTATCATTGATGGATTTTTTTTCAAAATGCAGAATCTCTAGATGTTATGACTTTATCAAATATCTTTAGTGTTTAATCCTCTTTGATATTTAATAAAATAGAAAATTTACTTTTTTTTACTTTTAATTAGAAAAACTAGTGACTGAAAAGAAATAAAATCAGGATCTAAATTACCTTTCTAGTTCTTTGAACCTCTTTCTAATGACTTATACATGAGAACTACTTATAACTCCGAACTATGTAGTTGTTCTCCTTGGCGGATCTAATCCAAATACCATATTCTGAACATGTATCCATGATTTTTTACTGACATCCCATGTTCTTGTGTTCTGTAGGATTGAACCCACTAATTAGAAAGAGCATGCTAGTCTTAACTCACATACTATTATTATAGTAATGATCGACTATGAATATTTAGAATGAAATCTCTCTCTTCAAGGTCCTGTAAGCATATACATCACATATGCCAACGTGAGCATCGAGATACTAAATTATGGAATTTTATCAATCTTTATGCCCAAAAATAACAAAAAGATAGAATTAAATGTCTTAACTATTAATGTAGTCCATAGATAATGCTTGGTTCTGGGCTTATGCTAATAACATGGTTAAAGACAAGATTGTCTAACTACCCTTGTAACCTCCTGTTATACTATACAGTGTCGTTCATCCAACGATCAACTACACACCTGTAGTACTATCTATGTCTTCATCAAGAACTCTATCAACACTTTGAATTATCTTAAATGCCTGCAAATCATCTCCATCACGTATCAAACCAAATATATACATCCCGATAACTCCAAATATTTTAAAAAAATTAACCCAATCTCAACGCTTATTCGGAAAAAGTCTATCACACCTCAAAGTACTTCACATTCTGCAACAATGCACCAAGTCCAAGTCAAACTTTCTAAGGAGACCAATAACTGGTTTTCTCCTCTTAACATCGATGCCTAACAACCCATCATCTCGGACAATTCATATGTAATCACCAATACACTTCTGTGTCATGGATCCTTCACTACTGTTTATAATGAATCTTTTTTATTGATCTTTTTCTATTCCAGAGTCTCAATCAAAAACTCCACTTATTTCCTTGAAAAATTAATAACAAGCTTGATAAAATTGTCAACCACTGAGCTACAAATCAAGGTGTAAATGTCATTCCACACTTTACCCTTCATTATCAATATATTAATTTTGAATATTTGAATTTCTCTAGCTCTTATCAAGAAATCAAAAAACTTGTTCTGACAAGGTACCCATTGAAATTAAATTTTTTCACAAACCAGGGACATGCCAAACACCAAGTGTTTTCACCATTCAATTGTATGTCTTGATCTTCACATAATCATTGCCTTCAACATTCAACTGCTCATCATCTCCCTATTTTACACTATCTTTCCACCTTTTGAATAAAGTAAAAGGCTTATTGAAAAAACTATGTGATGAGTTACACCAGTGTCAACCACTCAGTTATTTGCATCATTAGCTATACTAATATTCAATACTTCATTGCTCTCCTCTCATTAGATTTTTCTCTCTGAACTATATTGCTCCTGATCTCTATTTGTTTCTCTTATGAGGTAGAAATTCTTTACATGCCCAACCTTCTTATAGTGATAATATGTCAACTAATTTTTGTTACCCTTTCTTTTGATATTATGAAGCATTAATTTAGAATATGTACTATCTATCCCATAATTGAAGCCTATTCTCTTTAATTTTTTAAACAACACAACATCCTTAAAAACACTTATCGAGAGCTTGTCCCTTCCATACAAGATACCCACAAAACTTTCATATGACTATGACTAAGAATACAACAAAAACATAGCTTGATCCTTATTATTGATCATGAACCCAATACCTTTTAAATCTAATTTAATCCTATTAAATCAATCAATATTTTTATTTACCTATATTTCTTCGGTCTTCTTTAAGGTATGAAACTACCTTTTTGATAAAAATTGTTTGTTAGGGATCTCCTCTCATACATAATATTCAGCTTATGCATAAGCATACAACAATACTTTTTCAGTTACCTCCCTTAAGACTTCATCTGCCAGACTCAATAGAATCGCATTGTGTATGCTTTTTTTATATCAGCTTTCTGCACTACCATCGATTCTACAGGTAATTTCTCTTTACCTTGAGTTGAAGGAGAACTGCCATCATCTTCAATTTTCACATAGTGAAATCATTTGACCAATTGAACTTCTCAACATCAAACTTGGAGGACATCATCTTTTAGCATAACAGAGCTTGAAGTTTCTAAACAAACAACCAATTGTGGCTATGATACCACTTGTCAAGGAATTAGGCGATAGAATTCAACACTGAAACAACAGAAATAAAATAGAATTTATGTGGTTTGGTCAATATGACCTACGTCTACAAGTAAAGAGCAAGTCACCAAAAGGTTTACAAAAAGTTAGTACAAGTAATTATTTATATATTTACACAATGATAGTCACAAAAGCCTTAGAATAACTCTAGATATGACTTCTGTGGCCAACTACACGATTGTGTGTTTTAAGACATAGGCTGGATCTTGTCTATGCAACTCAAATGTGCAACTCAACAGATGGTTAAAGATACACTCATGTGATTACTTTTGTAACACAGTTACCTACGCGCCCATGTAGCTACATGTGCAACGTCTTGTTATACTACACAATTACCCACACGCCCATATAATTGTTTGTATCATCAACTGAAACTCTGTCAACACTCTGAATTATCAAAAATTGCCTTCAAACTGTCTCCACCTTGTATCAAGCCAAACTTATGCATTACCATAATTTCAAATCTCTCTAAGTAATCAAATCTATCTAATATTTTCTTATTTAATTAGTTTGAAGTAAGTATATATTGAATTCACTTTACACAAAAGTAAATTAAACATAAAAGATAATCATAACAAAACATCAATCATAACGAAGAAAATGAATAATACATATTTCTCCCTCTAAAAGAATTATCAAATTTGAACGAAACAAATGAATATATTAAAAAAAATTAAAAAACACCATTCACAATTAAGTAAAAACAAAACAATAAACTAGTTGAAACGAAACAAAAGAAGTTTGACAATGACAAACAAAAACTAAATTGCTTGAATTTAGTTGTTATAAATGTTTTGTTACATTAATTTTATTTGTGAAAAAAAAATAGTGAAATTCCCACAATTGACATTTCTCCTACTTACTAAAGTTTTGTGATATGTTGTTGCAGTGTCTCAAATACATGATTTCTGTGCCTAAACTAAAAGCTATAATTAATGCTTCGAACAAATTTGGTTTCTCTGCATTAGACCTCTTGGAATATGTTTGCCCCAAGGACTTCCAAACCCTAGAAGTTGGATATGTTTTAGTCGATGCAGGCGCAACTCGAGTTCGAAAGAGAGAAGATGACTCACGTCCCCACTCACCCACCCAACCTGATCATGTTTCTTTAACCAGCCCAACACTTCCGATGCAATCAAAATCAGAAACACTAGAGAGAATGAAACAGAAGCTTTCGAAATTTGTGAAATCCATTGCATTTGATTGGATTAAGGATGCACGTGGATCATTAATGGTAGTGGCTACTGTCATTGCACAAATGACTTACCAAAATGCTGTAAACCCACCTGGTGGTGTCTGGCAACAGAACTACGACGACGAAAAATATGGCTATGGTTGCAGCCGAGATCAAACATGTTACGCTGGAACTGCAGTAGTTGCCTATTCATTCAAAGAGACGTATATCTCATTCTTGAAATTTAACTCCGTTGGTTTCATTGCATCTCTTGGGATTATTTTGTTGGTGGTTGCTGGGTTCCCCTTAGACAACAAGTACTTTTTGCTGGTGTTTACGTTAGCTATGTGTGTTTCACTTACTTCTCTGGGACTAACATATGTCTATTCCATATTACTTGTAAGTCCAACTTCATTTGATAAGTATAAAGACGCAGATAATATGGCTAATGGTTGGTTGGTTTTGCTCGGAGTAGTTGGCTTGGTTTATATAATCCGTATTCTTCATTGGGTAGTACTCAAGTTCGCTAAATTGAAGAGCTTCTTGTCAGAAAAAATCAGACAACACCAACACAGTAGTTCAACAAGAAGGGTTGAAATACCAACGACCTCTTAGTTCAGTGGTAATGGGGGCTGAACTTGGTAGGACGGACCACGGTTCGATCCCCGCAACGTCGATTGGAAGGGAAATGAACCTTAACCCCCAACTCCTTCCCGAACCGGATTAGTCTCGGCCCAGTTGGTCGAGGATACCGGGGCTTGACCAAAAAAAAAAAAAGAAGGGTTGAAATGCCGTAGCTTTTTCTAAGAAAGAACAATGCCGACAGATAGTTCAACAAGTATAGCACTTCAGACCGATAATATCGATGCTTATTAAATGTAAGAATATGAATGTTCATCTTTCGGATTTAATACTTATAATATATCGTATTTTATAAAAAAAATCTTTTGTTGGTTAGATTTTAACATGTTTATTGATTTCAAAATTGTTTGGTTCAGGTTTTAGATTTTAAAATTTATTTTTGTTAAAAAAAATTCTGACAAATTTTGTAGAAAATAATGTCGTAAAAAATTTTGATGAGGGAATTTTATAAATTTTTTATGGAAAAATATTTGCCAATAAAATTTGTTGGAATTTTTCTGTATTTTGAAAATGACCAATTTTTTTAGTGCTAATTGAGTGTGTATGACCTGTATGCAATAATGTAAAATATAATAGATCAAAAAATCACTTAGTCTTCGTTTGTTTGGAAAATTTATTTTTTTAAAAATATTATTTTCTTATTTTTTAACATTTCGTTCAAACAAAAAATAAATCAAAAATATATATTTAACAAAAAAATAATAATTACTTTTAATCTATTTTTTTAAAAAAATTTCTATTTAAAATATAAAATTATATTTTTATTATATTTCTAAATTTTTAATGCAAAACAGTAAAAATATAATTAAAAAAATAAAATTTAAATATTTAATTTTAATAAATAAATGTGAATGATTATAATAATTGCCCACGTTTCAACTTTAAATTCTTATAGCCTTCATATTTGTTTCCATAAAAACTAAAACAGATAAATAAAAGCTTTCTTTGGTCATTTTGTGAATAGTTGCATTTCGATCTTCTAAAGGGGAATTCAAGTTCCAATGAAATGATTAGCAAAATTGAGTGTTTGTTTTGATAGATAGTACGATGAAAAAGGGTAGTTGCGGAGATTTGTTTTCTTGAAAGAAGAGAGAAAAGGATAATTATATAGATGCAAACTTTTTAATTATAGTGTACATATTTATAATTTATTGTCTAAAATTCCACTTTTTATTAATTAAGCTACACATGTTCTTTCAAAAATATATAATTAACTTCCTTAATAAATTTTAATTATGTTAAAAGTAAATTTTAATTTTTGGACTTTATATTTTTGTAAAAGTCTGAAAATATTTATGTAAAAGTCCAAAAAAAAGAATTTATACATAATAACAACGCCCAAATTATATTTTTCAATTATAAACTTAGTGGTAGTTACTTAAATTTTGAAAGAGTATTAGTAGTTGGTATTTTTGAATAAAACATAGAAGTTAATTCCAAAAAATAATAAATTAGAAATAAAAGATGAGATTTGTAAATGCTAATTAAAAAGTTTGTATTTATTTAATTATTCCAAGAAAAAAGTAACATAAGAGGAAATGATATTGGGCTTGAGCATTTCTTTTCAAAAAAATTACACCATTATAAGTCAACTTTATAAAATGTAATAATTATATAAAAGAGCATCTTTTTAAACTTTATCTATTAAAATAACATGTTAAATTTGACTTAATAAAAAGTAGCATGTTTTTTAGTTGTTGTTTCTGAAATGGCAGTTGTAATAAAATATTCGTTAAAATAACATTATGATTTAATTTACAATTATTACGCCTTTTTTTTATATTGTAAATATTTTTTAATTATATAATGTGATTTTATTTTGGCAGTTTGAAATTGAATTAATTGTTAAACTCCATAATTTTAGGAAGCCTTAGCTGATAGTGTAGTAACATTAAACACATTTAAATTTTAAAAAATAAAATTAAACCGAAAAATGAGGGTAAGGCAAAAGAGTCCAACAAAATCACAACCTCCAGTCTAGTGTGGCTCTCCTTTGGAAGCCTCCACCAACAGGAGCTGAAACCTTTCCTTAGATTTAGACACAAATTAACTCTGTCCCCTCTCCTCTTATTCTAGGTCTTCAACCTACTGGTCTTGTTGACCATGTTGCTTGTGTTGATTGGTTTACTTGACTAAATCCCCAGTGATCCTGGTGGCTCCATTCTTGTACTTCCTTTATCTATATACTTCTTCTCAAGATGTAATTTTTTTTTGGTTTTCTTGCATTTTTGCTTTCTTGGTATGTGTAAGTTTGCTTTCTTCGATCAATTATTTACTCTTCTTATTTCTGCTCTTTGCCTGCTATAATAGCTTTTAGGATTAATTGAGTTTCATTGTTGCATTTATCGGCAAATAACCACCAAGTAATCTTGGGACATTGTATGTGCATTCATAAATGTATAGGTTGAGATTGAAGAACTCGAGCATATTCGTAAAGAGGTGAAGGCTCATAATCTTAGGGTTTTGTGTTTTCAAGAATATTTACTATGGTTAGGGTTTGTTCAATTATTGTGGATTATGAATCTAAATGTGATGAGGGTTTTGTGTTTTCAAGAATGTTTATTGCTATTTTTGGCTTAATCGCAAAATGATATTGTGTAAATTTGTGTCTGGTTGTTTCCATCTGTTTTGGACATATGTTTTTCAGTTTGTATATATATTTGGTTTCAGAATGTTATTGTTGTTTTCGTTTGTGTATTTTTTATGCTTTTTAAGAATGTTTTTGTGTTATGTGTTTTTTATCGAATATTAATTTTTGTATTTAGACATGAATCTAATTTGTTTCCCTTGCAGTTGATGGTGTAATAAGTTTTTAGTTTTTTGACTCTTGTCATTTTTCAGTTGTCATTGTATCTATTTGTATGCAATTCTTTATTCAGAATGATTTAGAATATTTTTTCATTTTAGTGTTGTTGTTTTGATTTGTAATTGATTCTACATGTGTTCTGGATCGAAGAATTTGACGTTGTCTATGTTAATGGTCTGCCCACACAGGACACAAGGTTTGTGTTTTTTTGTGTCTATTTGTATCTACGTTCTGGTTCATTCGTGTATTCTTATTATTTTGATTTTTTTGTTTTTAATTTTAACCTTTATTATAGGGACTGCAGTGTTTTTACCTTATGCATTTTCTGAATATTTAGCGAAAGGCAAACGAAAGATGACAAAATCCTTTTATGTCGAGGGATATCAAACAAGGCTTGCATCCTTTATATATCATTATGGTTTGATCAAAAGGATGGATGGATATGCGAGTGAAATTAATACTGATTATTAGATTTTTGGGTTTTCACTTTTTTCTATTATTTTTTGTTAGTAAAGTTTTAGAACTATCAGATGTAATGAGTTTTAGATTTTATTGTCCCGTTTTTTTATTAAAACCATATGATTTCTCTATATATTTCCTTATATTATGTGATATTATATTTTGAGTCTAAAAACATCTATTCTTACATTAAAAGTGTCTAATAATGTTTAGTACATTATTTACATTTTTTAATGACAACAGTATTCTTAGAATACTTTTATAAGTCTAAAGTAGTAACTGGTTCGATGTGAAAAGATATGCAATATTGCAAACATCCCTTTCATTATTGAACCCAATATTTGTTTAAAAAATGAGTCTATTTGAGTCATCGACAGTATTACAATATATTTTAAAAACAATAGAGTATTCAAGTCGTTGAAATTTTTGTAGGTTCGCTTGTTGTACTTTAGTCCTTTGCAAATTCTGCATCTGCAAATTCTATTTATGCAACTGAAAAAAATTGTCAAACAAATTTATAATTTTTGTAATAAAATAAATAAAAAAAAAGTGGGAGACGAATGTGGGAGACAAATTTTTGTTTTTGAATTGATGTTTTATGTTTAAAACAAAGGTACAACCTTTTTTTAAGGATAAGGCTCTTTTAATTTGAAATTTAAAAGTCTTTAATCTCAAATGTAATTGCCCTCCTTAATTGATGCTTTAATTTAAGTAATATTTTTTGAAATTAAAACAAGTTGATGAGTTGTTTTAATTATGAGAATGACTCCTAATTTCAAATATTAAATTTGCCATTTTGGTTGAAGGTAAATGAAACTATGCCATTTTGGTAGTTAAAGTTTTGTAATGACAAATGTGTAGATACACTTTGAAAAGATGTCATTTGAACTATGAAAATGACAGATTTTTAAATTTAAAAATGTCATTCTTGAAATTAAAACACCCCACCAATCTGTTTTAATTTAAAAAAAATTACCTAAATTAAAGCACAAGTTAAGGAGTGCAATTACATTTGAAATTAAAGACTTTAAAATTTGAAAATGAAACAACCTAATCATAAAAAGAGGAAAGGACTGAAATTTTGTTTAAAACAGCAAAACAAAAATTGAGAAACAGAAATTCATTCCCCACATATTTGTAAATGAAAAAACCTAAATAATCACTCAATGGTCGTTGTTTAACGAGCAAGAACACCAGTAAAAACCCATAAATTCATTCTCCACGCACAGAAGGTCCAAGAAAAACTTTGAGATATAAAAATAAAGGTAAGTTTTTAAAAATTTCTTCTACATGTTCTTTTTAAAAAGGAATCGAGTGTGTCATTGTTTTCAGTGTTGTTTTAAAATGAGTTCAGAAAAGTTTTTCATCTTATTTAGCCAAATCTACTATTTAATAATGGTCAAAGAGAATACTATTAGTGGAAAAAAGATGAAGGACTCAATTAGACACATTATATTCTTTATTTTTTATCTTATGATTAAATTAAATTGTTGATAAATACTTTTTAATTTTGAAATGATTTAAAATGAATGTTGAGCATAAGAGAATATATTGTAAAATTGTTAGTGATTAAGAACACATAGGGACATGTTTTAAGGGTTATTAAATATGCAGAAAAATTATTGTTTTGATCATTTCGTTCAATATATTATAGATTTCTGAAGCACTAATTTTATGGAGCTGTAACACAGAATACAAATGGACACATTTTTAGGATTATTGACAGGATGAAAGAAATCAAGATATTGATACAATATAATAGTGTGTGGGATGATGTGGGAGACTTTCAAAACTACAAAATATAGACTCATATTGCAATTATGATGGGTTAGTAGAGAACATTTGTGCAAATTTTAGAATAAACACAAGAGGATACATTGTCATTCTTGGTGTTTGAAATGATTACAGTAAAGTCTTTCGTTGTTTTAGCCAAATCTACTTATTAATAATGTTCAAAGAGAATATTGTCAGTGCAAACAAAAAAGTGAAGGACTCAATTAAACATTTTATATTCTTTATTTTTAATCTTATTATTTAATTTTATTGTTGCTGAATAATTTTTATTTTTTAAATAATTTAAAATAAATGTTGAGCACAAGAGGATACATTGTATGATTATATAAAATAAAATTTTAAAAAATATTTTTACAATTATAAATTTCTTGTAAAATGATTAGTAATTAAGAACTCATAATGACACATTTTAAGGGTTATTAATATGCAGAAATTTTTTTATTGGATCATTTTATTCAATATATTATAGATTTGTGACTCACTAATTTATAGAGTTGTAACACAGAACACAAATAGATTAGTGATTCAAAATGTTGAACACAAAAGGATGCATTATATAAATATACATAAAAATTTTAAAACATAATTTTTAATTCTGAATTTCTTATAAAATAAAAAGTGAATAAGAACACATAGAGATACATTTCTCAAAGTTAATAATACTAAGAATTTCTTTTTAATTATTTCATTCAAAAAATAATATATTTGTGTTACAGTATACAAATGGATACATTTTTCAGGATCATTGACGGAATAGATGACATCGATTTATTGATACAATATGACATCATTCAGGCACTTTTTTTATTAATAATATAGGACACAAATGGACTATAATTTTAAATAAAGAGACAACTGTGAGAATGAGGATTTAACAAATTTTATTAATACATCTAATGATGAATAAAACAACTCTAAAAAATAAAATGAATGATGATAGGGCCAATCTTACACGTTTATTCTATTTATATTATAGCGTATTTTCATTATATTTCGATAGATAAATGCATGAATGTTAGAGTTTTCTTATGTTTATGTTTTTATCTTAGGTGCATTCGAATGATGGTGAATT